>JAAEAF010006110.1:0-70124 GCA_011037195.1 Triatoma infestans | reverse complement strand
CTGCCGATTATCCGGGCTAATAATGGTGGGGAGGGGCGGCACGGATAATCCGAACTATAATTATTTATTTCTAAATACAACATATTATACATTACTAAGGCAGACAATTATTTTAACATGTTTAATGCTCATTATTATTTAGAAAATCTATGATTTTGGTTGGTTTACAGGAATCTTTTAATGATTTTTTATTTAATATCAATTCGAATTTTTTCTAAGAGCTATTATATGTCGTTATACTCGAATTCCCATTTGTCGATATACTCCAACAAAGTGTCAACAGAATTCAGGGCCGTGTTGTGACTAATGCGATTGATAATTTCTTCTTCTCAACATTCAGCTTCATTCTCTTGCTCTTTTTTGGTTGAATGAGCTCTTGGAAATAATATTCGTTTCACTCATTATTTCAAAAACCTCTATCACATGAAACATGTTCTAACCACTCTTCAATATTTTCTCTATCAACATTTTCAAAGCCATCTATATTTGCCATTAGCTGACTCATTTTAGATACTATTTCACTTGTCTCGGGCTCGATAGAATAAAAAAAAATCCTAACTAAAACCAGTCCAGCTGACTTTAGATAAACCACCACCCCCACTTTAAACATCTAAATACGAACACGTGCACTGTGGTAAACATGAATGCGAGCAAATATTTAAAAAAATACATATACACATAATAATTTTTTTAAATTAAATTCATGCACGGATAATCCGCACACACGGTACTGGTATTGTTTGATTTGCAATTTTCACCCTTAAAAAAAAAACAATCGACGCATTTCATTAAATATGATATACTAACTATAAAAATTTATCATCCAACATTTGACACACGGGTAAAGAGAAAGTGAGGGAGTATATCACCTAGAAAAATTTTTGTATTCCAGAGGACCTCCAAAAACACAGGCATTACGTGAAACTCAATTTCGAAAAATCTGGGCATGATTGCAATACTATCCTCTTATAGGGGGAGTAAGAGAAAGGAAAAATAGTTGTAAAATATTCAAGTATTTTCTGCCCCTATTTTGTTACATTATATATGAAATGGACATATTATGCATATAATAAAAAAAAAATTGTGTGAAACACTCACACAACTTTCTCTTACTCCAGTTCTCAAAATTATAATTGACAAATTTTATAGTTTGTGTACCAAATTTAACGAAATTCGTCGAAAACTGAAAAACTGTTCAGTACAAGCGCACTTCCGATTTACTAATTTTCTTGAAACGCGGTAGCAATCTATTTATTTCTAATTAATTTTGTTTGGATGATAGAATTGTATAATCAACTATGATAGCATTTTAGAGGAAAAACATAACCCCATCCCTCCCCTAAACGTGCCCTTAAATGAATTTTCCCAGATTAATGTTTTAAATAAAAGTTGTAGATCTTTGCATGTTTAGTTTATATACGAAGTTTCAAGAAAATCGTTTTGGAGCCATTTTTGAGAAAATTGCGAAAGAGAATAAATCATTTAGTAAAGTGGTAAAGTAAACGCACTTCCCGGTTATCCAAACTCGGAACTTCAGCAACATATTTAATTATAATTAACATTATTTAGATGACAGAATTGTCTAATAAACTGAAATAGCACTTTAGATGGAAACCTAAGCCCACCCCTTCCCCCAAAAATGCCCTTAAATGCATTTTTCCGGTGAAATGTTTCAAATTAAAGTTGTAGCTGTTACTATGTGTAGTTGATACACCAAGTTTAAAGAAAATCGTCGGAGCCATTTTTGAGAAAATCGCAAAAAAGTAAAAAAAATCCCACTAGTAAAGTGGCACTTCCGGTTGAGGAATTTTGGCAGGTAACGTACTGTCAGATCCCATGGAGATACCTAAACGGAATATCAAGTTTCAACTTTCTAAAGTTTTTCGTTTTGAGTTATGCTGTTTACATACATACACACACACACACAGAACATTTGCTAAAAACCACTTTTTGGACTCGGGGACCTCAAAAGGGATATTTCGATATCGAAAATTTGACACGATTATAATACTTCCTCTTACTAGGAGTAAGAGAAAGTAATATAAGAGTTCGTTGGAGATAATTAACCTACCAAATAAATAACCTTGCCTGGCAGATAATTGATTATATCGTGGCCCAGTAGAGTGCATCAACCGCACCAACATTCAACCTTTTGAGAACCAACTGCAGTTTTATAATATTTGAAATTTAACGCAACAAATTCTGCACAACTATCCAAAAATCAATTTTTTGGGGGTAAAAAAATGTTTTAAGTATCTATGCAGTTAGCATAATTAAGTTTAAAGAAAATAGTTGCAGTCAAAATCGTATTTTATAAAGACGTACTTCCGGTTAATCAAAGTTCTTCAAATTTGGAATATTAGTAATGTTTCTAATGAATATTGATATTATATAGGCTGTATTATTATATAGGGAAGCTTAACGTTATCCCCCCCCCCCAAACCTCCCAAAAATCAATTTATCCGGGAAAATGTTACAGATAAAAGTGTTAGGTATTTGTGTGTGTACATAGTTATATATAGTTTAAAGAAAATCGTTGGAGTCCTTATCGCGAAAACCTTAAAAAAAAAACAAACTTCAAACTTCAGTAAAGTTTCATTTCCGGTTGATGATGGGTTTTCCACAAAACTTTCGTGTCTGATACGGAAAAATCAAGTTTGAGTTTTTTGCGAATTTTCATTTTCGAGATATGTACGGTTAACACGTACACCCATTCAAACCATTCATTCACTAAAAATATTTTTTTTTTTCACACTCAGGGGACCTCAAAACATATATTTCCAGTGAAAACTCAATTTCGCCAAACTTTGTCACAATCGCAATTCGTACTTCATTTTATATTAAGAATAATGTGGCCCCTAGACGATCAATATTCACGTCAATATATTGCACAATAAAATTGACCATCTGTAGATCAGATTGAAAGATTGCACAATATATTGAGTCAATCAAAAAGAGTTTGATTTTTATTGTGCAATCTAATAAATATTGTATCATCTGTAAACAGTATTGCGCAATCTGGTTCAGTCTTGTCGTGACAATGTTGGAGTCAATATCGACTTACCCATAAAAGATGGCTACAAAGGGAACAGATGAATAAAGAACATTTCATTTTAGAATGCATCGAGGTCCATCGGAGCTTACCCACTTTGTGGAATATCAAAAGTAAAGATTATAGCAACAGAATAAAAAAAAAAATGAACAGTACGAACAGTTGCTTTCTGAATATAGAGAATACTATCCGGATGCTGAAAAGTCACAATTTGTGAAAAAATTTAATTCGTTGCTCACTAACTTCAGAAAGGAATTAAACCGAATACACATGTTGACTACAGAAGTGTCAGCCATGAACTAATGTATTTGCAATAATATTGCCTCGTGTGTGATGGCCAACAATATTATTCTGCAATATATTGACGGGAATATTGATCATCTAGGGGCACTTAAGCGGCGCCTAGACCATCAATATATTGCATAATATTTTGCACAATAATATTGTTGGCCAACCCACAAGGGACAATATTATTGTACAATAAATTAGTTCACGGCTGGCACTTTTGAAGTTATTGCGCAACGAATTAAATTTTTTAACTAACTGTGACTTATCAGCATCCGGACAGTATTCTCTATATTATGTAGAAAGCAACTGTTATTACTGTTATTCCACAAAGCGTGTAAGCTCCGATACACCTCGAGCATTCTAAAATAAATTTTCTTTCTTAATTTTTTCTCTTTGTAGCCATCTTTTATAGATAAGTCGATATTGACTCCAATACTGTCACGGTAAGACTGAACCAGATTGCGCAATACTGTCTACAGATGATGCAATATTTACTACATTGCACAATAAAAATCAAACTCTATTTGATTGACTCAATATATTGCGCAATCTTTCAATCTAATCTACACACGGTCAATATTATTGTGCAATATATTGACGTGAATATTGATCGTCTAGGGGCCACTTAAGAGAAAGTAAAAATTTAAAAACTCTGCATGAGGATGTTTTTATTTTCATTTATTATTATAATTTTTTTTAAATGTTAGTATTAAATCTTAATAATGTTCTGTAATTAAGGAATTGGAAAACAAAAAAATAAATTTTATAACTTTTACAAGAAACCTTTTTTGTCCGGTATTTTATCCGTCGTAGCATGCCATATTTCTTATATTCCTGACCGGTTGCACCAATTGGATGAAATTACATAAAATACCAGATGTTATCAGTATTGCGGACTGGACTGATCCACATATTCAACTTTTTTTGAATTAAACAAAAAAAAAATCTGGTGTGAAACACTCACACAACTTTCTCTTACTCCTGTTCTCAAAATTCTAATTGTATACCAAATTTAACGAAATTCGTCGAAAATTGAAAAAAAAACTCTTCAGCAAAAGCGCACTTCCGGTTTACTAATTTTCTTGAAACTCGGAATTTTAGCATCTATTATTTCTAATTAATTTGTTTGGATGATAGAATTGTATAATCAACTATATGAATTTTCTCAGAGAAATGTTTTAAAAAAGATGTAGATCTTTGCATGTTTAGTTTATTTACGAAGTTTCAGAAAATCGTCGGAGCCATTTTTGAGAAATCGCGAAAAAGTGAAGAAATCATTTAGTAAAGTATTAAAATAAAAGGCACTTCCGGTTATCCGATGTTTTCAAACTCGAAATTTGAACAACATATTTAACTCTAATTAACATTATTAAGAAGGCAGAATTGTCTAATAAACTGAAAGAGCACTTTAGATGAAAACCTAACTTCACCCGTCTCCCGGAAGGGCCCTGAAATGAATTTTCCCGGAGAAATGTTTCAAATAAAAATTGTAGCTCTTTGTATATGTAGTTGACACACCAAGTTTAAAGAAAATCGTCGGAGCCATCTTTGAGAAGATCACAAAAACGTAAAAAACCAACTAGCAAGGTGGTACTTCCGGTTGAGGAATTTTGACAGATAACGTACTGTCAGATCCCATAGTGATACCTAAACGGAATATCAAGTTTCAGCTTTCTACTGTTTTTCATTTTTGAGCTATGCTGTTCACATACATACACACACACACGCGCAACACACACACACACACATACATCCACACAGATCATTTGCTAAAAACCACTTTGTTGGACTCAGAGGACCTCAAAACGGATATTTCCGGTGAAAACAGCGATATCGAAAATTTGACGCGATTACAATACTTCCTTTTACTAGGAATAAGAGAAAGTAATCAAGTTTGAATCTAAGGCGCATTGAATCTAATACGTATTTTTCTATATTCTATTTTTTTACTTCATTAATGGCTACATATCTTTCGTTTCATTTACTTTGGCTCAAAAAAGTTCAAAGTGAATATTATTATATAAAATTTGGTGGAAATCTAATTTCAGTTTTAATCTACTTTTTAATAAATTTCCAAAATTCGTTTATGTAACAATTTAGTGAGGATAATTTAGTCAAAATAGCATGGCATTGTGATTAACGTATACTTTTGTTGTTCATTTATTTATGTCGTCAGTTATCTTACCTGAATAACCTGGCAGCAACTACTACTATATTAAGCTGGTTTATTGTAAACTGTAGGCTTGAAAGCAAGCAAACTGGGAATTCTATGGCCAAAGAAGGTCAACTTCTTGCCATAACTTCAGAATTCTCTTCTTAGAAGTGAGTTAATCAAGGCATGGAAAAGAATGTTGCAAAAAGTGTCTGCTATTGCAGCAGATAAAATGTGTGGAATTGACTTTGTTTTCAAAGTAAAACATCGGCTTTTTTAATATATAGAATGGCATGCTATTTCATTATTTCATACAAAAAAATAGATGTACACTAACTGTACTTTTAGTATAGGTTATGTAACTTTTAAACAAATAAATACCTAATTCTTATTTTAATGGTAAATGGAGATTAATTTTTTTGATAAAATTTTTATCTCAGTGTTCCAACAGAGATCTACCTTGGTTGTGGAGGCTAATAATAACTTTACTAAACTCAGATTCTTTATTTCCTAAACAGAATATAATTGAAAATAAATAATAAACACTATTTGAAACAATTAAAATAAAATAAAAAAGGGAACAATTACTTTACAATAAGTAATTTTATAAACAAACATAACTATTTTTTATACGATAATAAACCGAAAGTGTAACCTCCCACTTCTGTAGTTTTCATCTGATCTACCAAAAATATCGATAAACATCGATAGGAACACTTAGATTGAAAGATGATTTAATTTAACATGAATAACAATACTAATAAAAGTTTAAATTGGATTTTGTGTTAGCTAAATATTTTGATATAAAATCTTAAGCAAAGCGGAGACCAAACGATTTCTCACAATGTGACGTATTATTACTGGAACATAAAGAGATTTTTGTACCTGTCACTGTCCTAGTTCTGTTAAAAAAAAAAAACAATACAATTTATTCTTTCACTCTCCCGATAATAAACATTTGATTATATTTTTAATTGAAAATATTTGTTTTGTTTTTTTAATGAAAGAATTTTTTTTTTTTTCATTTTATGAAAGTCCTTCAAAATTTCAAGATAAAATAAATATTATTAAAAACTGTGTGCCTTTTCTTCAAACTAATTCACAACAAAGAAAGACGCAATAAAATTAATATAACAGTCAATAAAATTTAATTTATTCAAAATTCATTTCTTGGTAAACAAATTATCAAATAACAATGAAATGTTTGTACGGTAATGGCCAGAGAAGTTTTTAAAGAAAAATAATTCTTTGTTGCTCTTCGTTTCGGGTACCATTGGTGCCCTTTTATTCAGGAGCTCTTTAGGGTAGGAGAGGAGTGAACGTTGAGATCGTTGAGACTGAAATAATTTTACCAAATATTTTTTCAAATATCTTATCTTAGCAAAACCATTAATTACATAAATATTTATTTAAAATCTTCCTTTTTCTATGTGATGTAATGTGGTTGGTATATGTGTTGTTATAGTGTGTGTTTGTAGTGTGAACGTTGTTGAAAGGGCTTAAATATGTGAATATTTTAAAGGAGAGAGAAGTATTAAGAATTAAGTAAGAAATCATCATTGTTTTAAAATAAATATATTAGCTCTAAATGAATTTAATTCGTAATTATAAGCTTATAAATTTATAAAAACTCTGGTACAGAATGATTTAAACTCAAATGTTTAACACTTATAACTGGCACTGAAGTTAAGAGAGTTAAGAGAGACTGCTTGAGTCGAATGTTACTGGTTAAATGCTGAAATAATACTCTTCAAATAATGCTGACCTATCCGGAAAAGGTATTTTAAAAAGGTCTTTCCAGCTGTCTTGTACCCGGGTCCTATGTCTAGGGATATCATTGAACTCAGTTTAATAGTCCTTTACAGATTCTAGGTTCATGTCATTGCACTAAAATACACTTTATTTTAAATTCACTTAACATAAATTACATATTTTCACAAAATTATTTCTATTTTTACATTTGCTTCTTCCACTAGTCATAATATATGAAAAATACTGCATTTCCAAGTATTAATTGTATTGTTTGGAATATAAACAATAAAATTTGAATTTGCTAAATAATATATTGCAGGCTATTATTATAGTATTGTGGTATCCATGCAGGGAATCACATAGATCATAAAATTTAATTTTTATATTTCTCACGTTTTTTTTTTTTGATGTTATTATAATAAAAATAATGTCAGTAGAACTGCTTGAAAGAAACCAAGTTTGTAGCCTTCATTTATTTATTTTTAAAAGAAACTCAACGTTTCAGCGTTCAACTAATAAGAAGAATAATTTGTATTGCTTTGTCGAAACGACTAATAAAATAAATAGTGGAAGACGTAGAGAAGGATGGAAAACCAGCAGAGAGGGTATCAACAGATTTCTGATTCTATGGTAGTTAAATGTGAGACGCTATTGTCATCCATTGAAAAAATTAAAGTCTTAGCACTAGCAGAGGAATTTCAGGGATATGTTTCCAGCATCAGATGACGATTATGGGTAAACTGAGCTAACTGTGACCGAATTAATGCAGAAGATGCTACACCTTTACGTCAAGTCGCGATGTTTGTTGTGCCTTTGACAAAACTCAGCGAAGTTTAAGAGCTTCGGCTACACGGAGTAATAGAAACTTCCAATAGCCCTTGGTACTCTCCCATGGTTTTAATACGAAAGAAGGATGGTACATTAAGGTCTATGTGGATTTTAGTAAGCTCAACAGTATAATCACGAAAGATAGATACCCATTATCCAGAATTGATGATACCCTATGAAACCATTAGCGCTCGACTTGAAAAATGGATATTAGCAGATTGTGCTCCATTCAGAATATAGAGAAATGTTGTATATATGTTTTTTTCTGCACTAGCTGTCTTCCAAAAAAAAACTCAAAAAACTTTTCTATGAAATCGAACTAACGGTTGACCAAGTTCCTTCAAATTCTAGCCATTTTTTTAATCGTGTATTATTATATAGCTGACTGTACCATATATTGTACTGAAATTATACTTTAGAGGAAAGCATAACGCTAGGTTCCCTCAGCACCCAATAAACACTCTATTTTCCTGGGAAAACGTTGCAAATAAAAGTGATAGAAAGGATAAGGTTAATAAAGTAGATAGTAAGGTTATAATATATTTATAAATAATATATTATAAGGATGTGGCTTCCACAGAACTCTCTCAGGCATCTGTGGTTGGGACCCTTACTGAACATTGTTATTTAAGGAGACATCTCTACATAATGGGGCTCATGCCGGATCCATTTCGTACAGTCTGAGAGACAGAGGAGGAAACACCCCATCCATCTTATGACAGATTGCTTCAGGTTTGGTTCAGAACCTTTGGCTGGAACAGGATATCTGTGGAAGAGCTTAGGTGTAATAGGATCCAAAGAGAGGATCCATAGCAGAGAAAGAGAGACAAAAATGACATGACCACTCTCTCGGACTAGAGTGGGAGAAACTGCATAAATACAGCGACGGGAGATAGACATACAACAGAGTTCACTAGCCAGTCACAACGTGTCACTTACCTTATCCATTTTAGTGTAAAGTCCAGGCAATCAGTGTCACTTTTTACATTATACAGTGTTCACCCATATCTAGTTGGTTCATTCAAACCAAACCATTTCTCTCCTTCATCATACCCATTATATTAGGCTATTTCGCTTTAAGGTTATTGTTCGATTTGTTAGGAACTGCGGTGAATGAATCTTAGTGGATTTGACCGGGGTCTGGATATTTGTTCTAAACCTGGTTTGTTGTTGTTTTTCTTGGGGGTTTGCGTAGTGGGGCTTTGGATAGCGTAGGGTTTGGCCACTCCGCATAGACGAATAATAATAATAAAAATCTGGTGTGAAACACTCACACAACTTTCTCTTACTCCAGTTCTCAAAAGTAGAATTGACAAATTTTAAAGTTTGTGTACCAAATTTAATGAAATTCGTCGAAAACTGAAAAAACTGTTCAGAAAAAGCGCACTTCCGGTTTACTAATTTCCTCAAACTAGGAATTTTGGCCATCTATTTATTTCTTTGGCCATCTTTAATTTTCTTTGGATGATAGAATTGTATGATAATCAACTATGATAGCACTTAAGAAAAAACATAACCCTACCCCTTCCTTAAAAAGTGCCCTTAAATGAATTTTCCCAGGGATATGTTTTAAATAAAAGTCATCTTTGTATATGTAGTTTATATAAGAAGTTTCAAGAATATCGACCGAGCCATTTTTGAGAAAATCGCGAAAAAGTGAAAAAATTATTTAGTAAACTGGTAAAAACAAACGCACTTCCAGTCGTCCGATTTTTTTCAAACTCAGAATTTCAACAAAATATTCAATTCTAATTGACATTATTTAGATGATTGAATTGTCTAATAAACTGAAATAGCACTTTAGAGGAAGCCGTATACCCTTAAATGAATTTTTCCGGAGAAATGTTTCAAATAAAAGTTGTAGCTCTTTGTATGTTTAGTTGATGTACTAAGTTTCAAAAAAATCATTGGAGCCATTTTTGAGAAAATCGCAAAAAAGTAAAGAAAAAAAACTAGTAAAGTGGAAGTTCCGGTTGTGGAATTTTGACAGATAACCTAATGTTGGATCCTATGATGATACCTAAACGGATTATCGAGTTTGAACATTCTGAGGGTTTTCGTTTTTGAGCTATGCTGTTCACATACATACACACACACACACACGCACAGACCATTTTCAAAAAAAACACTTTTTTGGGACTCAGGGGACCTCAAAACGGATATTTCCGGTGAAAACTGGATATCGAAAATTTGACACGATTACAATACTTCGTCCTTACTAGGAGAAAGAGAAAATAAAAAGTTTATATACTAAAATGACAAAAAAAAAAACAAACATAAAATTCGCTGATTTTAACACAAAATTCACTGAATTCGAAAACTAACTGTAAAGTTTTGACAATGGTATACGCCTTTACCTCCTCAAAGACAAGCGGAAACCTAGCAACAGTGGCAGCCATTGTGTTTATTTTGTCCTGTCTAACGAAAAAAAAAAAATAAGCCAAAAAATCTGCGTGACGATGTGATTGCAGAAAACAGATATATTTTGGTTCATCCGGGAAGTGAAATCTTTTCGTGTTAAGCGATATTTGTTTCGTGTTAAAAGAAAAAAAAAAATGTAAGAAATTACATAGTATTTTGTCGGGATCGCAGTATGATTTCGTGTTAAGCGATTTTTCATGGTAAGCGTTTTCGTGTTAAACGTTTTTTCACTGTACTGAATAGTAATTTTTTGTATTTTTTTTTGTGATTTTTCATTATACAGACCATCTAATTTCTTTGAATGTGGCATTATAATATAAACTAGGCATCTATAGCCTTATGAGTTTTGTTGGTAACATTGTTATGGAAAAGTAGACTTTGTGGGCGTTCTGTGGGAATCACGCTTCCATCAAAGTCATTTTCAGTTGGTCTGAATAAAGGTTTTCAGTTTTGGTGTTATCCAACTATTACGTACATTATTGAAGCCCAGCTATACATTATAGAAGCCAATCAAAATTTAGTAGATATTCCAAATTGGAAGCAAATATGTCGGTACTAAATATTACCAAAAGAGAAAGTCCTATGATTATTTCATACCAGATTATTTTTAGAAATATAAACTATTTGTTTGTTTTTTTTTTGCGTTCATAATGTAAAGCAGATTTTTTTTATTTTTTTTTATTAATAATCAAAGATTATACCAATTTGTACGCATATCAATAGACATATGCTGCTAATTAGAGAAATACAATTACCAAATCCTTGTTTTAATATTGTTAACCTAGTTCGTAGATAAATAAAAAAAATCTGGTGTGAAACACTCACACAACTTTCTCTTACTCCTGTTCCAAAATTATAACTGACAAAGGTTATAGTTTGTGTACCAAATATAACGAAATTCGTCGGTAACTGAAAAAACTGTTCAGTAAAAGCGCACTTCCGGCTTACAAATTTTCTTAAAACTTGGCATTTAGGCCATCTATTTATTTCTAATTAATTGTGTTTGGATGATAGAATTGTATAATCAACTATAAATGCACTTTAGAAGAAACTGTAATCCCACCCCTCTCCAAAAAGTGCCCTTAAATGAATTTTCCCAGAGAAATGTTTTCTATAAAAGTTGTAGATCTTTGAATGTTTAGTTTATATGTATTGTTTCAAGAAAATCGTCGGGGCCATTTTTGAGAAAATCACGAAAAAGTGAAAAAAATCATTTAGTAAAGTGTAAAAACAAAAGCACTTCCGGTTTTTCGATTTTTCTCAAACTCGGAATTTCAACAACATATTTAATTCTAATTAACATTCTTTAAATGACCGAATTGTGTAATAACCTGAAATAGCACTTTAGAGGGTAACCTAACCCTTAACCAGCCCCCAGAAGGGCCCTTAAATCAATTTTCCCAGAGAAATGTTTCAAATAAAAGTTGTAGCTCCTTGTATATGTAGTTGATGTAACAAGTTTAAAGAAAATCCTTGGAGCCATTTTTGAGAAAAACGCAAAAAAGTAAAAAAGTCAACTAGTAAAGTGGTTCCGTTGAGGAATTTTGACAGATAACGCATAGTCAGATCGCATGGTGATACCTAAACGGAATATTAAGTTTCAGTTTTCTACGGTTTTTCGTTTTTGAGCTATGCTGTTCACATACACACACACACACACACACAGACCATTTGCTAAAAACCACTTTTTTGGACTCAGGGGACCTCAAAACGGATATTTCCGGTGAAAACTAGATATTGAAAATTTGACACGATTACAATACTTCCTCTTACTAGGAGTAAGAGAAAGTAAAAAGGAAAGTATAATAGTTTTAAGTTCATAAGATTTCAATTCTTTATGAATTAATTGTCTATATGGTTTGTGTCATGTTGGCTCAGTATAATTTTGTTAGCATTGTGGTTGCGTACAGGCCAACTAATTTAAGCAATATAGTTATTTTCCGACATTAAAACAAAATTACTTATAAATATTTATATCGTACTAAACAGTGACGTATATACACTATTATTATGTCCAAATAAAGTGAAATATTTTATAAAAAATTATTGTTATGAAAAATATTCCATTAGGTTATAATTCATTGTAGTTAAACAATACATGTCAATTTGGTAAATAAATTGTATGAAATTTATGTTAGTAAAATTATAATAATTTATATTGACATTAATTTTACAGACCTTCATAATCAGTACAATGTGTTAGGAATGTTTCTTTGTTTATTTATAATAGCCTTTTATTGTGTGGCAAAAATTATTGAAGATAATATTTAGGAAAGTGAATTTAAAATAATTAATGAATCGGTTAATTATTATATAACAAAGCTGTGAATAAACGACCCATTCCTTTTCTTTGGTTAGAGTTAGACCATTGTTATGGCTTTGTTAAAACAATTATTTTGTGTTATAAACCATACAGTTTTTAATTTTCTTTACTTTCTTTAGAGCTAGGCCAGAAGCTTGCCCTAAATTGGCTCTTGTCTATGACAGAGAACCCCCCTGGCAAATGCTGCCACCAGGCCCCCCCCAGTTCTCCCTGTTCGCCAACATCGTCCCGACCAGCGTGTCGGGACTCAGTTGGACCAGCCTATTCACCATGTGGGCTCTGAGCGGATCCCACCAAGCACATGCGAAGACAGTATGGCAGGCATCATCATTTTCCCGACAATAGAGGCATCGTCACGTACCCCATGCCTCTACCTTTCTAGTTAACCGGGACGTCCACCAGTCCCTCGGATCTTCCTCCCAAGATGTTTGCCACATCAGGCAGGTAAGCCGCCTTTGCTCCCTGGCGACAGTCTCCCCTTCTCACATGTACCGCCTCCAACTCCCACGCCACAAGCATCGGGATCACCCCAGCAATCACCAGCACTGCCGATTCCGACATCATGCGATATGTCGAGGCGATTCGCAGCGCCCCGACCGGTTACATCTTAGCCAGTCTTCTCCTATGGACCTCCTTAGGATGTCCGCCCATACTTCCACCCGGTATATGAAGGATTGTGTGCGCCACGTTCATCAGCCCTCGGCCTGAGGACCGCCCACACTTGCCATTAGCCGACTCAGCGAGGCGACACTCCTAGCAGCCTTATCCGCAGCGCTCCGGATGTTTTCTCGAAAGCACACTTCCTATTTAATTTAAGGCCGAGATACTTCGCTGCGCTCTTCGACTCTACCACCTCTCCTCCAACTCGTAGATGTCAGGGGGCGGAAGTTCTCCTCCTTGTGAGGACCACTATTTCGGTCTTGGCCAAACCAAAGACAGTTCGTGCTCCGCCATCTACCTATTAAGGGTGCGCATTACCCAATTTAGCTTTAATTGCGCTCTCTCTACGTCAGGGGCAGCAACCTAGGCGACCACGTCATCCCCGAACTCGATCAGGACAATCTCCTTCGGCATTTCCTGCCTCAGGAGACTGCCGAAGGCCACGTACCATAAATCCGGGTTATGGACTATGAAGGGTTAAACACTAATAAGAATTGTAAGTTTAAAGGAAATTTGCTATTTTGCAGCAAGAGAAAGTCGTGTGAGTGTTTCACACCAGATTATGGTGAGATTGTTGTTGTGAGAAACTAGATTTTCATTAAATTAGCTCCTGGGTAGATTTCAATGTTTATAGTAATGTGCTATTTCAATACTTTGTGGACTGCGCCACATAAATAAAATTAATATAATGTATAGCTAACTGCTTCACGTCTAAGAAAAGTTGTTTAACTAAACATTATGAATTCCTTGGAGAAATTTTTGTTGCTGTTTAACATCAATTTTACTTTGTATAATTAGTATAAATGGCCATATACAAAATGGCCGATCTTGCATTTCTTCCTAATTCCCTTTTGCTTTAATTTTCAACCATGGAATTAAAATGCGTATATTTTAACAGGGAAACCTCAGATTGTACGGCGTAAAAATGATTGAGTGAAAAACTTTAATGATATTAATTAGTAATAGTTACAATTATTTTGGTACAATAAAGACCGTACGATCAGTACAACTTTTTGGTAGCTAGCAATATTTTCGCTAAGTTACTCCTAAAATTAAATACTGTATAAAATTCGTCGTCCCTGTAAAAATAAGGGAAATATCTTTAGCAGAGGAATACAAAACGTCTAACCTTGGATACATTTAATATATATATAAAATTTATAGCTCACATTAATTATATAAAACAATAAATATTGTATCAGAAATAACTTGATTTTTTGCATTTCTTTTTTTTTTTATTTCAATTTTTATTGCAGAATTTAATAGTTTATAAAATACCTACCAAGGGAAAATTAGTTAAAAAATTCTAAGTTAGATTTTTTAATAGAAATAATTAGCTATAAATAATTAGCCAATCCCAGTGTAGAATATAGAAGGTGTGAAATGTGGGCGTGGTCCACTTGATAATTCTAAAGTTCTGATTGGCCTAATAAACTTAGCACACATTTGACACCTTCAATTCTACACTGTGATTGGCTAAATAGCTAATTATTTCTATTAAAAAATCTAGTTTAGAATTTATTTTTTTTACTAATTTTCCCTTAGTAGGTATTTTAAATACATTAGGGTAAAGCTAGGAGAGATGACGCGGTAGAAGAGAAGACGCAGGATCTGTTTCTCTTGTTTGCCACCACGTGGCATCATGGAAGTTACTCCAGGAGTAGAGAGAGATCAGAAGCAAACATATTGCAAAATTCTTCAGTTTTTTTGTGTGTTATTCTGTGTTCTAGGAACATTTATACGTACCAGCGGGTGTTTTCATAACGCTTAGTAAATTTTTTCATTTTTTTTATATGCTATATAAATTGCAATTGAAATGAAAGATTTCTAGCTGTCGTTAAAGTTGGATTCGTAGACATAGTGTTTACCAAGTTTCATGTCGATCAGCCCAGCCATGTTACCTTCACAGAGAAAAGGTCTCCTACCTATGGTGCGTCATCTATCCTACTATAGTAGGAGAGACGGCCAAATGTAGTGTTATTTGTATTTTGTTTCTGGAATAAATGAGTGTGTCTTTATTGTGAAAAATAACATTTTTTTGCAGATAATAGTAGTTGACATATGTTTTATGGGAATTACCTCTTTAATATATCTCCTACATTTTGATACAGGGCATAATTTTGTAATGTGCGTCATCTCTCCTAGCTTTACTTATCAAATTATGCAATAAACTGTTTTTATTTCTAACATAATATTTACTGTTTTATATAATTAATTAAAGCTATAAAGAAAAAGTTTAGCATTTTCATTCTATTGTTGAAAATAAAAGCAAAAGAGAATTAGGAAGAAATGCAAGATCGGACATTTTGTATTTGGCCGTTTATACTAATGATACAAAATAAAACTGATGTTAAACAGCAACGAAAATTTCTCCAAGGAATTCATAATATTTAGTTAAAAACATTTTCTTAGGCCTGGAAATCTACGTATTAGCTAATTGAATCAAAAACTAGTAACATAAAAAAAAAAGGGGAATCAAATTTAATTATTACTTCAATTAAATAAATAAATTATATTAAGAACATATTAAGAGTTCGACAAAAAACTACGGACTATGTATTTATGTAAGTTGGTGTATGAGAAAGTTATCTGAGTGTTTCACACCAAATTTTTTTCCAAAAATGTCGCGGTTTCATTTAAATCTCATCTATAGAGGCTAACTGATCTCTACAAAAAGTATTTACAAAAATTGGTCATAATATTATTAATTATCTATGCAAATATACTATTATTTATTATTTTTAAAAATTATTACTTATCTTTTGTGTAGTTTTTTTCTTTTTTTGGAGGAAAATTTTAATGTATAATTGTGATATCTACCAGTTTTTACGTGTTTAATGGTTGCCACTTCACTTCCTATTAAAGCACTTTAAAAATAAGTTGAATTTCAAAATTGTATTCAACAATAACCTTCTATTGTTTGTTTGTATTTTAGTTATTTCATATTGTTCCAACCAGTGTATAGTTTATGGTGTTTTCACCAATTTAAAGCCCACTTAATGAATTCTAACAACCATTTTGATCCTCATAAAAACTCGGAAGAGTTTCTCCATAAATGCCATAAATTAGAGTGGTTAGAAACAATATGAAATACATAAAATAAATAACAGTGAGAATTGTTAAACAAGAATTGTCAATTTCAATGCAAAAGACGCACAACATAAAACAGTTGTTTCCGACAGCAAAAACAATAGGCTCTCTCTTAAATAAGCAACTGGGATTTTAAACCATCCATATCTGAAAATATTTCTCATTGGACACAGTAAATTAAGAAGTTTACTTCCATTGCTTCAAAATTATCCAATCAACATTCTGATCAGGTAATAATAACTTCATTGGTCATTTACTTTTTTTAAGTGCTCCACTTTTGGAATATTAATTATTAATAATTATTTTCATTTGTTGTGGTGGTTGGTTCCGCAGAGCTGGAAAGCATCAGAGACATTTTCCGTGGTAGCCTGCTTCATTTTGTGTCATCGACCGGTTTCGGGCGTTCGCCCATCTTCAGGATGCGTTTTTTAGACAGTGTGACAACACAGACTCGTACAGAGACTTAGTTTCACACTAACTGAGGTGTATTTTTAAATACTAAACTCTTAAACTAGGTAAAGGGATGTGGCCAGATGGGTGGGAAACACGTGTTTGGGTTGTTAAAGGGCAAATTCTTTTCTTACAGTGGACGCGGGGGTCTAATCTTTAAACTCTGTTGTTGGAGGGAGACTTATTTCACAATTAACTAACCA
The DNA here is from genome assembly GCA_011037195.1 of Triatoma infestans. Classification (NCBI taxonomy): domain Eukaryota; kingdom Metazoa; phylum Arthropoda; class Insecta; order Hemiptera; family Reduviidae; genus Triatoma; species Triatoma infestans. The sequence continues at coordinate 52,905 of JAAEAF010006110.1, read as the reverse complement.
AAATATTAAGAATATACAAAAATAAAAAATAAGATACACAAAATAAATCTAAATAAAATTAAACAACGATTAAACTAACATTTTAAATTCATTCATTCGTTTAAAACTGAACGATTTTTTATATAATTAAGTTAAGTTTTCCAGTTCCAAAGAATTAAGAAATTCCAGTCATTCTTTCACTTTTTCACGCAACCCTCACATCCTCGCAAGCATGTATACCTAATTATGTTTTCTTATATAATTAAGTTTTTTATTATGCATCCCACAAACCATGTCACATCATCACTCACATACATCATCCAAATACGCACTTTTTTTTTCTTTTTTTTTTTAAATATATATATATCTAAACTAGTAAAGTTATATGTACATAGTAGATTTAAAACTAAACCTAACCTTAAAATCTATTTAAGAACTATTTGTTGCGTGTGTAATTGTGTTTCTGTTGCTATTGTGGGAAGAGTGTTCTGAATAATGGTTTTATTAAATAAATTTATTTTCACAATGGAAGAATGAAAAGTATCATTCATGTTTCTGTTTTTGAAAATTTTCTAATGTTCCACTAAATTCGCTTTGTGGGGGGGGAAGGGGAATTTTTGTAGATTCATACATTTTTGATCGGCTTAGTTCAAACAGAAACAACAAAAAAATTAAATACTAACTTTCATATATTTGTCTGATTTGTTTTTATTTTGAACTACGACGCTGTATCCAGAATAATAAAGTTGTTTTTCCATCAAAAAGAATTTATTAAATTAAAAATTTCCTGGTAATTCATTTTTTTCATATTGAAATATATTTTTTTAATTCGCAATTTCATTTTTTGATCTCACCACAAAGAAACTTTAAATAAACCGTTTTATTATTAACTTTTTATCTGAGTGAGTTGTGCAGAATTTATCCAAAAGTATATTTTATGTTTATTTTGTAACTGGTTGAAATGGAATATATTGTGCAGCCTATATATATGTATATAATTTTTTCCTAAATTTAAGGCGCTTTAACATATATGGTCGTTAGCACCCGGAGCCTTCTCAGTACACTGCCGGTCTGCGGACAGTGTTCTCTCGTTATAGACAGCACTATCCATCACCGGAAAGTGAGCTGTAGAGGCTCCTACGAAGAAAAAAATCTAAGGGTAGCCCAGCTGGACTCGAACCAGGGTCCTCCGTGTTTAATTACCACATTTAACTTTTAAATGTGTTATTTTCTTTTTCAAACAACTCGAATCCTTTGAAAACATATTACTTCAATGTGGTTCTAAATAGAGAAAGGGATTTATGTGGCTCATTATGATAGAATTTAATATATTATAGTCGAAATTTCTTTGATGCAAACTAACCTATACGCCTATTATTATTTTGGATTAATTTTCTTTTTCATTTTATAAGCATATTAAATAATAATTATTAAATTTGATAACTTTTCCATTAGTGAGCGAAGAAATTAATGACGTAATTAACAAAATGAATTTTACTGTTTGTGTAAATACTTAATTTTCAAGGAAGCATCGCGCTTTCTAGAGACGGCCTTGCTCCTAGTAGAATACTGCGGCAACTCTCTCGGTCTCTGCCAGCAATTCCACCAATTTTGGATATCCAGAAGTCTGACACTACCGCTTATGCAATCTTCACATCTCAGCCTCGACTTTCCAACAGTTCTTCTGGCTTAGAAATGAAACTTTACTGGCGGTTGTTGCATCATCAATCATTCTTAAGACATGACTACATATATAAAATTTCTTTTATCGTAGTCTGGCTAAGCAAATATTAGGTAATTTGTATAGTTCATGGTTGTGGCGTATTTTAAAAACTGTAGTTCTTTCAAAGATAAGAGGCATTCGCTCCATCGCTTTGGTTAAGGTTTATGCTTCCACTGTATAGGTCAGGCAGGATACGTCGGATTAACAACTTATATAGCGTTATCCTAGATATATTGTGGTTTTTCATGTACGTATTTGAGGAGTCCACATTAACACATTCGCAGCGATGAGCTTGTTGTGCATGATGATCCAAGATACTTAAATACGTACATAAACACTTTCAAAGCTATATTCTCCAACTTGGATATCAGCGCTAGTATATCGTATATTTGATGTTATATACTTGTATTTTTTGTTGTTTTTTTTTGCTAATTTATTGCGAGCCTCAGTTACTTTGCTGAATTTTGTTATAGTAATTATGTAAATTACAGTTAAGATAATGTCGTGCTGTTGTGTATCACACCATATTTTTTTTCAATTATAAATTTAATATTGAATAGCAGACAGGAAATTTATTTCATGTTAAGTGTGAAAAGAAATGTTTTGTAAATATGTTTGAATATAAAATAAACAAATTATTATTATTATTATTGAATTTAAGTTATAAAAAATTTTTTATGTTTTCTGCCAGGAAAAAAATCTGATAATTATTTATAAAATGTAATAAACGTTTTTGCTTTAATTGTAGCCCAATTTTTATTATTATTGGAGTCAATAAGAGGGACAATGTTACATTCCTGAGATTCAAAATAAATAAAAGGACAATTTTTATTTATTTTTAAATAAGCATGTAACAAATAAAAGGAATTTCTAATTAAAAAGGTAAAAGTAAATAGTTCTAAAAAAAAAAACAAATATCTCCGAGACAAAACAAATATACATTTAACACTTTTTAAAATATTAGTTATCTCATAGTTTGTTCATTTACAACTGATAACACAAAGCCACAAGAACATTTGCCAGCTTGGAATAATAATATGATAAAGATGGAGCAGAGTTAAATGACGTCAATTTGTGACATTATTTCAATAAGTTTAATATGTAGGTTGTTCAATAAGGAAATTCTATTTAAGTGTTTATAAAAGTAACCTCCATTTTCTATAGCTTCTTTCTTTACTTAATGGAGTAAGAGGAAGTATTCCCGATCGCATCGAATAGAAGAATCAAATTACTTGTGCACACTTTACACACACACACACACACACACACACACACACACACACACACACACATATATATATATATTATATATATATATATATATATATATATATATATAAACAGACCATTCGCGAAAAACATATCTTTCGTATTCAAGGAAATCTCAAAATATGTATTTCCGGTGTAAAGTTATTTTCGAGAATTTGACATGATCGCAAGTAAGAAAAAAGTAAAAATTTCTACACAATAGGAAACGATATAAAATAAAACGAATTATTTATTTTCATAGTAATGAATATTATAGGTGCGTAATATATTTATATTTTTAGCTAATAAATGCAGAACGTAATCTAAAGCTGCTAATTAATAAAATGTTTGTAATTATTTTATTGCTTGATTATTAAACACTTTTATTATCTATATAACATTTAAGAAAAAAAAAAAAAAACAGTTTACAAACACTCAATTAGGAATATAATTGTAAAGAGGAGAGATATAATTTAAGTTACTTACAAATTATTTAATACTCATTATTCTATGAAACATAGTCTGGGCAATAAATTTTGATTTTGTTTGGTAAACAGATTTTCATTTCTTGTCTAAAATTTCAAATAGAAAATGTTTCTGTTTGATAATTTTTAAAAATTTAAAAATAAATGTTTATTTGGAGAACGTATTATAATAGTTATCAAAGTTTCGAAAATGGGTCTTAAAACCGATGAATTTTAGGAAGCCATTTTTTTTTATTATTATTTATTTTGGGGTGGTAATGGAATTACTTATAAGAGAATCTGTTGTGAAAGATTCAAGCAAAATAACCCGTTACAACATATTACGTATACGACTATAGTATTTTTGAATATACAGTTTTTGTAATATTCTCGTTAACGGGTTCAATGAAATTCGTTAAGCTTAAAATATTAACTAGACATACATATAATGGCTTTCTCTCCACTATGTGTAATTACTACAGTAGCCTTAGGTATATTAAGCAATATTGCTGACAAGGACGGAACTAGGAAGTGAGTTGCCGTGTCTACATAAACTTCTCCAAGAGGCCCTCTTGGAAATTAATATATACCTTATATTGTTTATTTTAATTTTCTTTAATGTTTAGGATTGTTTGTTTTTTTTTTTTTTAATTTATGACGCGTCGACATCGAAAGGACTGTCTCAGTGCATTGCCGGCCACCGGATAGTGTTCTCTGGATACAGGCAACATTACCCATCACCAGCTTATAGATGCTCTTAGGAAGAGAAAATCTAATAGCACCACTGCTCACCGACGTTTCGCCCATATTGCAATGAGCCTCTTATACTTCGAAAGCTAGTAAGGTAACCAATTAACCTTATTAGCTTTCAAGGTTAACGACCCCATTGATGCAGTCTCACCTCAGAAATTCAAGTGTTTTTATTACAGTGTTGATAGAGAGGCAGGCAGAAGGCTCCGTGAGGTATAAAAGATTTATCAGTAAAATATCCTGAAATAGACTGTTAAAAGTGCGTGGTTTCGGTTTCTGGGAACAGATAAGATACTGTTCATTATTATTATTATGTAATTTTTTGTCCGTTTTTTTTTCCCCTATTTTACTTGCATGTTAGGCCCTAAGAGACCATATTTCTGCCTTCATCCGGCTGTGACTGCTGTTGCTGAACAAATCTAAACATAAAAGTCTGGAGAAGCTATCTAGTGGTAAAATTTAAGCAGGCACATTTGAACACTTCCGAAACTCATACAGCATAACATGTCTAAAAATGCATGTTTTCAGCACTCATATTTTTAATTTTAAATCGCCCAATAAAGATGTTGAAATTCAACGAAATTAGTTCCAAATTGTCTCCTCCCAATCATGTTTTTTTTTTATATATGATTGGGATTAATTGTGTTTATATTATTAATAAAATTTACAGATTTAAAGTACTATTAAAACTTCGTATCAGAACTATTGCAATGACCTTTTATATTAGTTTGTATACAGACCCAAGACAACCAATAAGCAGGGAAGGGAATAGTGGTTAGCTACGTGGTTAACGTACTAGAATCCCACGCGGAGATTCCGGGTTCGAGTTCAGCTGTGCTGCCCTTAGATTTTTTCTTCTAGACGCCTCATCCGGTGATGGACAGTGTTGTCTGTAACGAGAGAACATTGTCCGGAGGCTGGGCAGTGCACTGAGAAGGCTTCGGGCGCTAATGACCATAGATGTTGACGCGCCTTAAATTAAAAAAAAAAAAAACAATAAAAATACATGGTAGAAAATATTGCGTGATTCACTGATATCAGCAAAGCGATGCATGGAATTGATAGCTAAGCTTCTGTGTTTCTACAGGTTGCCATTTTCTTCGTTTATAATATGAAATAGAGATTATGGATATTATGTGTAATTACCTGAGTTATAATAATATTATTCCACATTAGAAGCATTGATAGACTTTCAAATTTGATGAAAATCGGTTAACCGGAAGTGCTATTGTACAAAAGATGAGAAAGTCGTCGAGTGCTTCATACCAGATTGTTTTTGAATTTATATCGATTATCTAGACGTAATTGACAATACAAGCGAAATACAGTTCCAATTTGCCCGGTTGGTTTATTAACCCCGGTAAACATTCAAGCTTGTACCTTACTCCAACACTTGAAAAATTTCTTACTGTGGCTCATGCATTTCCTCCCTGGTTGGAGGGGCACTTGCATATAAGTTTATTTCGATATAAGATAAAATCTATCAGGAATCGGACCTGAATTAGCGGAGAGCTTATTCGGAAAAATGTATCCTATAATTTCGGAATAAATCAGACAATTAATCATCATAATAAATTATCAAACAATATAACAGTTAACATTACACTTACTGCCTGGACTTTTTCTTAAGAAAAATTTAATTTTTTCTAAAGGAATAAATTTTGGTTGAAATAAAATTCAAATAAATAATACTAGTGGGCTACAAATATATCAGTCGCGTATTAAACAATGTGAGGATACTGTCCTAATTTGTCACTAACTGCTGAGACTCTCACAGTGCATTCCAAGGTTTCATTTTTATTTCTTTAAACATTAATAATTTACAATAATAAAATTGAAATAGACACACTTCCGGGTTAACCGATCTTCATCAAATTTAGGATTCTATATGCTGGAATATTAATATCATAATATAATGTATTAATGTATATTATTAATATTGTGTAGGTGTTAGAACCATATATTATATCGAAATTATGCTTGAGTGGAAAGGTTAAATGGTAAAATGTTTCCGCCTGGAACCAACCAAAAAATAAATTTTTGCCGGAAAGATTTTTCGAATAAAAGTAAAAACATATTTATGTACGTACGTAGATAGCATACAAAACACCCAACACATATCGTGACAAATTGTTTGAGCTGTGAGGAAATTAGTTTCAAGTCCTGTGGCCGCAACAGAATGTCAGTGGAAGAGCTTAGGCTATGTCCTTTTCAAGGTTATGGACGGATTTGTTCGGATTATTGTAAAAACTTAGAGGTAAGTGAAACCCCCGGCCCAGGATTTTTGTTCAATATTTGGTAGTTGTTATTCTTTTGGGGTAGCTATGTGGGTCAGGATTTTTGACCCACTTCTCTTTTGAATAATAATAGATAGTATGCAAAGATTAAAAAAGAAAATCGTTCGAGAAAATCGCGAAAAATTAAAAAAAAAAAAACAATAGATTCGCACTCCCTGTTGTTTGGTTTTTGTCCGAAACCTTCATGTCAGATGCTATGGTTTCTGCGATTTTTCATTTCACTGATATTCACGCACATACCCACACAAACACAACACTTCTCATAAATAATTCGTTAAAATTAATTTGTGGTTCTCAAATCCTGTGAAAAACTCAATTTTACATAATTTATCACCATCACAATACTCCCCTCTTACCCCAGGGGGTTTGGGAGTAAGAAAAAGTAAAAAAATCACAAACGTCCATTAATCGAAGCAAATTTTGTTAAAATTTTGAACAAACAAGTGTTATGTGGTAAATAGCAAGTCGTATGTGGTAAATAACAAAAAAAAAAAAAACCTGGGCTAAGGATTAATGTTTTTTGTAAACAAATTTTGTTTACATCGTTTAATAAAAAACGCGCTGGACTTTTGACACTCCTTAGAACTAACATTTGGAGAGAGAAAGAGTATATATAATTTTTATAGTGCTAAACTTTGAATTTTTTAAATAAATAATAATAATTCTAAATATTTATAACACTACAAAAAAAAATAATTTTTTTTTTTTTTTTGCAAATAAAATGACATAAAATGGCTAACGTTAAAATATATTTCTTGATAATAACATTTTGTTTAGTAAGTTGTAAGGTCATATTATATTTTTATAGTTTTTCTTTTTTTTTTTTTATTTATTTTGTTTCTTTTTTTTTATTATATTCTTACCTTTATTATTGATTTCCGCACCGTTCATCATGGACTATTGTTCACAACAATTTTATATACAAAATAAACACACGCATACATATACACACATAATATTATTATACGTGTGTATGTAAAACAAAACAAAAATAAAATAACACACTATTTGAACTGCGCTAATGTGTAACGTACTGTACACAGTTTGGCAGTAGTTAAGATATTTGTACTGTTCGCTTGGTAGTTCTGGCCTTCGCCCCATCCAAACAGTTGGTGGTAGGTATACCTTATAAGATTGGAGAGGGAAACGAATAAGTCAGTGTTAAATAGGACAATGTTTTCATTATGTTTTTTTTTTTTATATATTAAGATTTTTTTTTATATATATAAAACAGCTATAAATAATATTATATATCATTTAGTTAATATATTAAATAAAAAATGTTAATCAATATTGTTATTACACTTTCACAGAAAGAATGCTTTTTTTTTTTTATTTTTTAACGTGCTATAAGATATCTGTGGTACTTTCACACTTCAATAATAGAGTACTATAGTATAATCTGTGGTACTTTCACACATCAATAATAGAGTGTATTTCATTTAAAGAGGTTAGTGTAAATGATTAAATATATATACACAGTCTACAGTCATCTACAGAACATCTACAAGAATAAATATAACTTAAACATTAATTTCCTTTATTTAGTGCTATAAAATTCCCCTACTAAGTGAAAATACTATTATACGATTACTGATATCAGAGGGAAATTCCCGTTTAATATTTGGACAAGTGAATGAATTAATTAGATTAACCTTCCTAGAATCGATTTCATGTGCTTTATGACCGCTGTGTTTAGTGTTGTTTGTTAAATGGATATAAAGTTTCTGTAAGAAGAAAAGAAAATACCACAGCAATAAAACCAGATATTTCATGGAATATAAACACGAATTTAATTTTTAAAACAATACATTTTTCTCTCCAATTAACAATTATAGTAAACAAAGAAATATATTTTGTTTATTTAAAAGATAAATTAGTTATCAATTTTAGGATAGACCAACAATATGTCCCGCAGCTATAACAATCTTCCGGTTTGCTTAAACAGCAAACCCAATAAGACATGGATTTTCCAATCTGCATTATTAGTCCTTTATTTATTTATCCAAGGGTCTAGTCTTGCCAGAGCAATCTCTGTCATGCAACTTCTTGCAAACCAGTATAAGTTTTTACATTACAAGGATTATTATTTCGTAAGCGGAACACATGTCTAAGTGGGAAGCTATCATCTTCCCTTGTCTACATATTGGGTATTATGGAATCGTCAACTACATTCGTTTAAGGTGACTGCAGGTAATCATGCTCAGTCCTCATTTTAAATAATTACTTCTAGGTAATAATTACTCTCTTTGTTTTGTTTTGAATAGGTCCGGCCCAACTTTTCTCCTGTGAAACCTTTTACCAAACTTCGTTCTGCTGATTTCCCATGTAGTGCTTATTAATTATCCATTGGTAAAAAACATCCGTATGCCAGCAGCGCTTGCTTTTCGAGCATTTGTCGACATTTACAAACTTCCGCTGAAGACTATCATCGGCGCCTATTACAACATTAATTACTGAATGGGTATCTATGAGCAGTATTAACTCTTTCATCTTTTCTATGTCTATGCTGAGTGCCGCTAATTTTCTTCCCATTTTTATGGGAAGTAGTTTGTAGTTGCATAGCAGCGATTGGGGTGGATTTTTGGGCTTCTGTTGTTTTTTCAATTTTTGGAGCAGTTGATTCGGGAGATTTAAGAAGTAAATTCACTTCTATATTCAATAGTGGGCCGAATATAACTCGCATAGGCCAAAGATAGAATCTCCTTGTTGCATCCCAATTTTGTGCCCATTATACTTTTCAGCAGAGTCAGCCTTCGTCCTCCCTTCCTAACTAGTCTGTATACTTCCCCCACCTTAATTTTCTGACAAGAACTACTTCCAAATGGGTGGTTATCTAGCACTTTATAAACAGGCACCATCGGTCTCCTTGATGGTGATCTGATGAAATCGGTGGTGCAAGCAGGATGATAAACTAGATCAATCCCATCAAACTCATTATCAGCACAGTCAAATTAATTATAGAATCCCATGATGTTCTATGGATAAGTATCCACTATCGGTTTACTAAATTCGGGTACGCTAATCAAATATTTATTCCTGCTAAGAAGTGAAGACTCTGTCAGTTGAGCAGAATTGATAATCGTTATTAACTCCTACTAACAGTTATTCCTTAAGACTAACTTTTCATTATGTAAGGCATCCGCTACACCCAAAACAGTTGCATATCAGCAGGTTATATCCTGCGTATATACTCTGCATGAGCCTACGCAGTGTATTGAGGACGCCCTTGCGCAAAAATAATTTGCGTTGGGCGCCTTCATGGACGTTGAGAGAGCCTTTGATAATACCTCAACGGAATCAATAATTAGAGCTGTCCGGAGAAGAGGAGAAAATACACTGCTCTCGCTGGATTGCAAATCTCCATTTTAGTAGAACAGGAACATCCTCTATGGGCTTCACAGTTGTGGGAGCGGTTCCATTGGCACTTTCACCTCTCCTGTGGATCCTGGTAGTGGACGAGTCGCTTGAAGAGCTCAGTGGCTGTTGCTAATATGCCTAGGGCTATACTGATGAGCTTGTGATTATCATCAGAGGCGAATTCTTGGATACTGTTTCAGATGTCGCAGTTATGGCTCTTGGACCACCTCTAACTGGTACGACGGAGTAGGCCTTAACAGAAACCGTCAGAAATCTTTTGAATTGCTGTTCACAAGGAGAAGGAAATTTAATGGTTTCAGGGTCCTTTCGTGGAAATACTCTCCCAATAACGGATAAGGAAAAATATCTTGAACTCACGTTGGACCCAAAATTAAGCTGGAAACTCCACGTTGGAACCGTCACTAACAAAGCAAGAGAAGCTTTGACAAAACCTGGGGTTTCTAACCCAGGATGCTATATACTCGATATACATCATGGTGGTGAGAACCATAGTAACTTACTACTTCCTGGTCTAGTGGCATAGGACTGAGAGTAGGTTTATTCGGAAATTGCTTGGCAAGGTCCATAGACTTGCATGTTTGGGTGCCATGAGCTCCACTCCCACGGCGGCCTTGGAGGTCCTGGACTTCCGCACTGCATAGGTGTGCGGCGGCGGAGGCCCTTAGGGCGGCCTATAGACTGACCAACACTCATAACCTGCAACTCGGCTACAAATCCGAGAGGCTGGAAAAATAGTCGGGAGAAAAGCCCACATTATAAATGGGATCTAATGAAGCCGACCTATCTCTTTGAATCCAAATTCAGGGTGACAACTTCACATTTGGATTTTAACTACCACATTGAACCATGAAACAACGAAATCGTAGTATACACAGATAGATGGCTCCAGGACCTGTGCCGGTGTTGGGGCTGACGTGCATATTATTAGGTACGCTGCTGTCGGCAACGGCATATCTCTTGGTAGCATCCCAACGGTCTTTCAGGCTCAAATCTTCGCTATCTGAAGTGGTGTATTATTCACTTTACTGAATAGTTTTTTCAGTTTTTTGTGATTTTCTCGAAAATGGTTTCAACGATTTTCTTTAAATTTTTGATATCAATTGCATATATAATGCTACTACTTTTATTTGAAACATTTTTCTGGGAAAATTCAAATAAGAGGAGTTTTGAGGGAGAGGAGGGGTGGTTGTGTTTTACTTTAAATACGCTCTTTTTAATATTATTCAGATATATATGCAATGAATAAATTCCAAGCTTGAAGATGTAACGGCAAGAGTGAGAACACAAGCCCGACCGAGAGAAAACAGACTCTCTCTGGTACTCTCTACTTAAGCAGGCTAGAGTGGGGAGAACCTGTATATAAGCCAGTGAGAGATCTATATATATCTGTCTATCAGATTCAACCATACATCGCATCTATTAAAATTATGCACAAGTCCAGTGCAGTTTGTGTAACTTATAGCTATATTATAACAGTGTCTTCAAATCTCGTTTAATTATCAATCCCAATTTCTTTCCTCATCAACTCCATTATAATTTATTAGTGTTGAAAGAACGCTTATCGAAAATTAAGAATATGACAACTCATACGATTGATGGTCAGCAAAAGACAGCCGATGAGGCGATCGCGTACCTTTTAAATAAGTGCAATACGGCAAATCCTGTAAATGTCAGGAATCTCCAGATGATAAATAATCTACCTATATTCGACGGTTCGTACAATAGCGATATTTCCAGCTTCATCGACCAACTCAATAATTATATTGTCCTGTCGGGTTGGTCTGATGCGGACATAATTGAAATTTTGATTTTAAAATTGACTGATCCTGCAAAAAATTTATTTTGATACTTTTAAGAATCAATGCGCAAATAATAATGTCTCTCTCACCTATCAGAAGGCAATAGAAAATCTAAGTAACAGGTTTAAAAAAGAAAAAAAACGCCCATTGTTCTTTTGCAACAAATAACCAGCCAACATCAGAATCCAAATGAAACTGTTGAAGCGTTCTCAGATCGCATTAAACATATTTCTACCTCGTTGCTTTTTAAAGCATAAGGGAATCCACTTCTAACTTTACAAAACCTTGTAGATAAATTAACTACAGACGCCTTCATCAAATCTTTACCTAGTTCAATTAAGGCTCAGGTACAGATAAAAGTTCCGAAAACCCTGGATGAGGCATAAGCTTATGCCACAGACCTCAGAGAGTACCAGAGAAAGTCTGTTTTCTCTCGGTCGGGCTTGTGCTCTCTCTCTTGCCGTTACAAAGAAAATCGGATAACCGGTAGGGCAAATATTTACATTGCGAATTTTTTTAGTTTTTCCCGATTTTCTTGATAACGCACCAACAATTTGCTCTAATCTATGTATATGCATTATATTCACGGTATCTATCATTTTATATGAAACATTTTCTCTTTAAATTCATTTAAGAGGAATTTTGAGCGATGGGGATTGAAGTTTTCTCTAAAATGCTCCCTCTATATTGTTAGTACCCTACCACAAGTCATTGTTTGAAAAAAATTGGTTGATTTTAAGTGCGAATTTATGGAATGTTTTTTTATTTTTAGTTGCTTGTAATTGGAGAGTTTCATAAACATGCTACAGGGACCATACCTGCAGGGAGGTATCAAACAATTATAGCTATGTAAATTGTACACTAAGAGAAAGTTGTGTGATATTCGCATAAGATTTTTATTTTAATTAATATTATTAATTTAGATGAAGGAATTGTACAACAAACTAAAATACCATTTTAGAGGGAAATATTACCCTATCGCCCTATTTACTATGGGAAAACCTGTTTTATCTTGGCTTTAGTGGAAAACTCGTGAGGATACTGAAAGGTTTATACGAGATGGCAAACATACAAATAAAATTGGGCGATTGCTTTTCTGAAAAAATATGGGTGACTTCAGGGCTGCTACAGGGTGAATCTCTTAGCCCATCCCTATTCATCCTTTTTATTTCGGACATTGTAGACTATTTTAGAAGCAACGGAGTTTCAGGATTGCGAGTTAACAGTTCAACGGAAGCCGTAATGGCTTTTATTCGCTGATGACCTGGTATTGCTGAGTCGCCTTCTGGTCTTCAGCTCAGAAGAATCTAAAAATTCTATATGAATATTGTTCTAATAATTCTCTACAACTAAATCCGGAGAAATCAAAGGTCGTGGCTTTTCACAAATCGGGAAGAATTAAAAAACTAAAGCCTCTATTTTGGAGGAATTTGAAATTAGATTTTGCAAAGGAGTATGTTTATCTAGGCGTGCCATTTGCGGCATCTGGGAAATTTAATCGGGCTTCGGAACACTTTATACGGCGCTCAGTGATTGCAAGTGCTAAGATAAGGGAAATTCTTATTAAAGGGAAAAGTGATTCTTGGGACTCAAAAATGACCGTGTTTGATTCCATGGTTGTGTCCACACTCCTGTACAGTTCCGAAATTTGGAGTGTGAGATACTTTGAATCCTTGGAAGTAGTCCAGACTAAATTTTTAAAAGGTTTATTCTTATGGCCGAAATTTACCCCTAATTATATAGTACGGCTCGAGTCCGGTAGAAATCCTTTATCCGTCCAAATCTTCGGTAGGGTTATAAATTTTTGGATCAAATTGCTTCGGCTCACACTTGAAAGTCTCCCAGGACAATGTTTTGTAAGAGTGTGCCAACTGGACCAATGCCCCCAACAAAATAATCCTGCTTATAATTGGGTATCACAGGTCAGAAATATAGCCATTGAACTTGAGGACCCCCTAACGATGAATTCTTTGAATGCTTTGTTGCCGAGAATAGGAGCGGACTGTTACAGAAAATGAAAAATAATCTCCTTAGTTTAGATATTGATAGAGCTGTGAACTCTGGCTATTCCTCAATATATAGAAATATCTGTAACTTTGCTTATTTAGTACCTGAACATTATTTCACTTTAATTGTTAATATCAATAAATTGAGGATTACTAGCCAACTGAGAATAGCAAACAATAATGTAATCAGACTATTAATCAATGGTGGTGTATATTACTTTTATAAGGAAGAGGTCTGTAAATTGTGCAAACACTCAGTATTAAATAGCTTGAAACATCTTATATTGGAATGTCCTCTTTACTCCAACTGTAGATCCAAATTTTTAAAACAATACATTCTATCTGATGAGAGCATATCAAGTCTAGAAAGCATCTTAACTTTTGATAGTGTTGAAAAAATAAATAATGTTTACTTTTACCTATTAGAGATTTGTAGACTGTCAGAAGAATTAAAATGAGAACTAGCAGCAATGTTGTCAGTGTCAGTAATAATGGACTATAAAGTCGAAAAATTTTGTTTCCATTACTCTGTGGTTTTGTTTTCTTTTGTGTATTAATAATTTCTAAGAGATAAGTTTTGATTTATTTTCTTTATTGTTGTACAACTGTGTAAGTGCCTTGTAAGGGATATTATTTTAATTTGAGAGTTAGTAAAGATCGACTCCCATGTTAATGGGATATGTTTCTTGTAGCAATAAAAGTAATAAATAAAAAATAAAAATATTACCCCATCGCCCCATCAAATGGGGCGATTAAATGAATTTTCTTGAAGAAATCTTTCAAAACATTATGTTGTAGCTCTTTTGTGGTACTTACAGTTGAGGAATTTTGTCAGATCCCAAGGTGATATCCAAATGTCAGGTTTGAACTTTCAGGGATTTTCCGTTTTGAGCTATGCTGTTCATACATATTTACATAAACAAGAGAGAGAGAGAGACCACTTTCGAAAAACCGTTTTTTTTTTATTCGGGGAACCTCAAAATGTGAATATCCGGTGATAACTCGATATAGAAAAGTTGACACGATCGTAATACTTCCTCTGACAGCAATAAGAGAAAGTAAAAGATATTACGTAATTAGTTTTTGCAAAATTAAGAAAAATAGTTATTATAAGTATTCCAAACAAGAAGTAGGTGAATGAGTACATTGCGAATAAGAGAAAAAGTGGGATAATTATATAACAGAATATACATACCAACTACTAACAAACGTCATAATTTAAACGTCCATATGTGTCATTATTTTAAAGGACAGTTGCACTTATGAACAAAACAGCTTGACAAATAATAATAGAACTACTTTGTAAACAATTTATAACTAAATCATATGCTTTTAAAATTGAAGTAGTTCAAGGTTATTACAAGTTTTCTCTCCTTTTTTTCTGAATTATATTAAATAAAATGGGTTTGAATGATTCAAATATATATATATATATTTAGAGTAGTTATTGAAAGTATTACATCAAAAAAATGATCAAAATAAACTAGAACAACGAATAGGTTATTTAGAACTTAAAAGTCAGAATTTAATTTCAATATATGCTCAAATTTAAGCCGTAATTTTTTCCGCTTTTTAATATATATATAAAAAAAATCTGGTGTGAAACACTCACACAACTTTCTCTTACTCCAATTCTCAAAATTTTAATTGACAAATTTTATAGTTTGTGCACCAAATTTAATGAAATTTGTCGAAAACTGAAAAAACTATTCAGTAAAAGTGCACTTCCGGTTTACTGATTTCCTTCAAACTCGGAATTTTGGCTATCTATTTATTTCTAATTAATTTTGTTTAGATGATAGAGTTGTATAATCAAGTATGATACCACTTCAGAGGAAGCTGTAATCCTACCCCTCTCCTAAAAGGACCCTTAAATTAATTTTTCCAGAGAAATGTTTTATATAAAAGTTGTATATCTTTGAATGTTTAGTTTATATGTCCCGTTTCAAGATAATCGTAGGGGCCATTTATGAGAAAATCGCGAAAAAGTGAAAAAATCATTTAGTAAAGTGTTAAAACAAAAGCACTTCCGGTTATCCGACTTTTCTTAAACTCGGAATTTCAACAACATATTTAATTCTAATTAACATTATTTAAATGACCGAATTATTTAATAAACTGAAATACCACTTTAGATGAAAACCTAACTCCACCCTTCCCACAGAAGTGCCCTTAAATGAATTTTCCCGGAGAAATGTTTCAAATAAAAGTTGTAGCAGTTAGTATGTGTAGTTGATATACCAAGTTTGATGAAAATCGTTGGAACCTTTTTTGAGAAAATTGCAAAAAAGTAAAAAAACCAACAAGTAAAGTGGTACTTCCGGTTGAGGAATTTTCACAAATGACCCACTGTCAGATGCCATGGTGATACCTAAACGGAATATCCACTTTCAACTTTCTACGGTTTTTCGTTTTTAAGCTATGCTGTTCAAATACACACAGACACACACACACACAGACCATTTGCTAAAAACCACTTTTTTAGACTCAGTGGACTTCAAAACGGATATTTCCGGTGAAAACTCGATATCAAAAATTTGACACGATTACAATACTTCCTGTTACTAGGAGTAAGAGAAAGTAAAAAAACGGGAACAGCTTAGATTCGACGTACGATTTTGAATATTCTGTTAGTTTTGTTTTCCAACCCCTAATTATAGTAAATTATTACGATTTAATATTATCTCCCAAATACGAGTCTAATAATAATAACCTAAATGAAATACCAAGTTCGAGCTTCCCGCGATTTTGCGTTTTTGATACATCAAATAAATTGTATCTCCATTTCCATATTCTTGATTCACGCAGGCTTATATACACTTTGATTGACTGATCTGACTTACTACACTTGCTCAATTTTCACATAGCATCACGTATGACCAGACAAAACCTTACTTTCTTATTATTATGTTACCAGACCAGACTATATAAAATGCAGCCGTTTTCCTCGACTAATTAGATTCTATTAAACAGTTTATCCTCGTTGTTAAGCGTTAAACTAGCTAAATTGAAAAGTACAGTGTTGCAAGTTTAATCTTTAATTTAGACAAAGCTGGTTCTAAATTCAAACTGTTTTAAACTCTTCAAACGGAGATTTACCAGAAATAAAGAGGTCATATCATTATAGGAAACAGTTAATTGTTTTGAAGAAACTGTGTTTATCTGGGACATTTAATTACTTTTAAAGGCAACATCAAGAAAGTAGTTAACCGGAGAATAATGTGGAAGAATGTGGAAGTGTTTTGTCTTATAAAAGTTTTTTCTGTCTTGTAACATGTCCATACAACTAAAGACAAAATTCCAGAACACTTGTGTTATTCATCATTGAACTACGATTTGTCCAAAATAACCACTTATAAAACAATTATATATAATCACTGATGACCAGAAACGGGCAAAGGAAAGCTGATAAGCAAATATTAGGCGTTAGTAAGTTTCATAAAAATCAAGAAGTTTGACTTGAAAAAAATCAAGGAACATATTTTATCAGGATTATAGAACTCGACATGAAATGGCAATGGAGCCAATTTATTGTTGTGGTGGTTGGTTCCGCAGAACTGGAAAGCATCAGAGACATTTTCCGTGGTAGCCTGCTTCATTTTGTGGTCATCGGCCGGTTTCGTGCGTTCGCCCATCTTCAGGATACGTTTTTCAGACAGTGTGACAGCACAGACTTGTACAGAATAAATTCAGTTTTACACACTGACTGGTGTTTTTAACTGTATTAAAATACAGTTAAAATTTAAATACAGTTTTAACAGTTTTTTTTTTTAAATACAGATTTAAAACAGTTAAAAGAAGTACAGAAATACAGTAAAAGAAATACAGTTACAAACACCAGTCAGTATGTAAAACTGAATTTGCTCCATGCAAGTCTGTGTTGTCACACTGTCTGAAAAATGCATCCTGAAGATGGGCGAACGCCCGAAACCTGTTGATGACCATAAAATGAAGCAGGCTACCACGGAAAATGTCTCTGAGCCAATTTATTGGCATTAGATAGAAAGCTTAGGGTGTGGCTTTTGCCTAAACACGACTATTTGAACTATATGAAAAAAATTATGTTAATAAGCAAAAAATTAAACTATATGTAAATTATTCTTATATTAATAAACTTAAATTAAATAATCAAACATAATTTGGATAGATAGTTCTATTTGATATTTAAAATGTAAGTTACAAATTTTATTTATTAATGATTATTTTGTTTAATAATGTATTTTTCAATTAGCATATCTTTTTATGTAAAAGTAAAATAAAACTAAAATAAAAAATGGAGATTTGGGTCTTAACCAAAAAACTTCAAGAAAGATATAAAGAAAGGAATTTAATAAACTAGAGAGACCAAGAAGAATACATAAACAAATAAGTTATTCAATTCGTTATATTTTAAACAAAGTTAAAAATTATAGTTAATCTTAGCAAAATATTTTGTGGTTACTGTTACTAAACTTGAAAATTAGGAAAATATACAATACAACCTAACCAGATTCTTCTTATCAATTTATTCCTAAAAAAAAGAATAAATCACAGCAAAAACATATACATGCCAAAAATATCTGACAGAGCAGCACTACAAAAGAAAACAAATAGAATTTTTTAAAAAATGAGATTCTTTCTCAAGTGTTTTTATTTATATATAAAGATTTATTTTTCCCTCTTGTGTAGGATATCATTTGCAATTAATAGTTAAATCCGCTTTTATTAATAGCAGCTATTTCAAGCAGTGTGCTTGAGTATTTGTGTAAAATTTAAACCTTAGGAAAGAAAAGATTTATAGAATGAAACTCGAATATCAAACGTTCAATAATATACTTTTATTTTACTTGTTTTCCTCAAATAACAACTAGTAATTATTATCCAATGTATAAAACAAAATTAACTAAGCCCCTTTTGACTAGATTAAATTTGACTATCTCTTAAAAATAAACTGGAATAATTGTGTGACATATTTAGAACCTCTTTAAAATGCTATTTATTATCTTATGTTATCCATAGGTTTTCATTGAATAAATTGAAATTATTCTTAACATTACTTGTTCTTTGTGTTTACACAAAGTAAACTGACAGTAAATCAATATCGTTTATAGCTAGTCGATGACCAACAAAATTAAGCAAGCAGTCATGAAAAAAAATTCTGAACTTTTACAGCACTGTAGATGCCAGTATCTCAGAATTTCTTATTAACTGAGTACTCTGAATATTGTGATTAACTAGTATTTTCAATGTATGCTTCAGTCTTACTAGAGAAAATCAGAACAAGTGATCGGGAGGAGTCTGTGAGTCGTGCTCTGGAAGTCTGATCGTTTCCTTCTTTATAAAGAGCTATTGGATATTAATAAGAATCTTTCTACATATATAATGTTGGCCTAAATGAAGATTTGAGTATATTGTTCAAAATAAGGGGTGAATAACTCAATCTAAATTGTATCCCATGGTTTAATAGAGAGACCCGGATAAAAAGCGGTGCCACTTGTGTAATCTAAATGAACGAGAGGATATGTTCCACTTCTTATGTCAATGTTCTGCACTGGCTTATATTCGTCAATTACACTTTGGAATGGGTTCACTTTCATCACAGTTTGTAATTTCTTACCTCTCCAATATAACTAATTGCCTTGTTTTTGTAAAATTTGTTCAACAAGCTCTAGATTATAGAAATAAAGTCAATCATTAATAATTTACAATTTCATAATTAATAATTATAATAAAACAAAATAGTAATTTTCTTTGTTATAGGTAATTTTGCTTTTTACTTTCTCTTACTCCTAGTAAGAGGAAGTATTGTAATCGTGTCAAATTTTCGATATCGAGTTTTCACCGGAAATATCCGTTTTGAGGTCCCCTGAGTCCAAAAAAGTGGTTTTTAGCAAATGGTCTGTGTGTGTGGTATGTATGTGAACAGCATAGCTCAAAAACGAAAAACCGTAGAAAGTTGAAACTTGATATTCCGTTTAGGTATCACCATGGGATCTGACAGTGCGTTATCTGTCAAAATTCCTCAACGGAAGTACCACTTTACTAGTTGACTTTTTTTACTTTTTTGCGTTTTTCTCAAAATGGCTCCAAGGATTTTCTTTAAACTTGACACATCAACTACATATACAAGGAGCTACAACTTTTATTTGAAACATTTCTCTGGGAAAAATTATTTAAGGGCACTTCTGGGGGAGGGGTGGGGTTAGGTTACCCTCTAAAGTGCTATTTCAGGTTATTACACAATTCGGTCATTTAAATAATGTTATTAGAATTAAATATGTTGTTGAAATTCCGAGTTTGAGAAAAATCGGAAAACCGGAAGTGCTTTTGTTTAACACTTTACTAAATATGATTTTTTTCACTTTTTCGCGATTTTCTCAAAAATGGCCCCGACGATTTTCTTGAAACTACACATATAAACTAAACATTCAAAGATCTACAACTTTTTATATAAAACATTTCTCTGGGAATTCATTTAAAGGGCACTTTTAGGAGAGGGTAGGTTATAGCTTCCTCTCAAGTGGTATCATACTTGATTATACAACTCTATATCCAAATGAAATTAATTAGAAATAAATAGATGGCCAAAATTCCGGTGTGAAGAAAATTAGTAAACCGGAAGTGCGCTTTTACTGAATAATTTTTTCAGTTTTCGACGAATCTTATTAAATTTGGTACACAAACTATAAAAGCTGTCAATTATAATTTGGAGAACTGGAGTAAGAGAAAGTTGTGTGAGCGTTTCACACCAGATTTTCTTTTTATGTAAAATTAATAACCAAAACTCTGGCAGACGGCTTCATGCCATGCTATATGTAATATTAATTTACTTACTTTTTATATGTAATATTTTCTTTTAAATAAAGTGTATTATTATTAGTAGTATTTTCATTGGGTTTTAAGTCCAATTACTATTCGGTTAGAAATGGTAACTATAAAATTAATTTTTTTAAAGTTTTAAAAAAAACTTCAGTGGACATAAGGTTTAATAAAAATAGTAATTTGCCTTAACAATTCTAAAATAAAGCTAGATCACCATGGCGTTCATAATTTTATCGGCTATCAGAGATAGTTGAAATTTGCCTTCGTTTCAACTAACTTTATACAATAACCTAAACTTTTCCTTGTATTCCAATAATGTGTTTTGTTGATTATTTGTGGAATTCTAATTAATTAGACACAGAAATTTTCGATATTAGAATATTATTTAATACCCTAATTTTTATTTATTATTTTTTTTTTAATATTAACTTTCTCAATGGTTACATCAATAAGAGTGCACCAGTGGACTTTGAACCA
Source organism: Triatoma infestans (assembly GCA_011037195.1). Classification (NCBI taxonomy): domain Eukaryota; kingdom Metazoa; phylum Arthropoda; class Insecta; order Hemiptera; family Reduviidae; genus Triatoma; species Triatoma infestans. The sequence goes on along the minus strand of JAAEAF010006110.1, from coordinate 31,980 downwards.
CCAGAGTGCACCAGATAAGGTTGAAGTCACAACTGTAAAAAGTACTTTGAAGTGACCTCGAAAATATTATTCTTATCTCTATTTCTCTTATTTCATGAACTTTTATAAAAAATAGAAAATTAATTGTGTTGGGGAATGACTTGTCCCACCATCGATGGCCAAGGATCGATTGTCTATAACCTTTAATGCACATGTTAACCTTCATGTTATTAGTAGTATCCAAGTGAATGTGTTTTATATTTAAATCTTCAGATTTAACTGTCTTAATAAAACCAAATACAAGATTTCGTAACAAAATCTTTTGCTCTTTTTAGCCCTACTCTAACAAATTGCAATAAGATTTCAAATTCTAAAATACAATTCACATTAAATTAACAAAACATAAAAAAAATGAAAGCCTTAAGTTTCAAGTTTCACGAAACACGAAAAAATTATCTTTCTAAAAAAAAAAAAGTATGTAATTAATATTACATAAAATTATAATATTAATAATTACTTGAACACTAATTTAAAGATTAAAGATATCAACATTGTAATGAATTGTAGAGGTGATCTATTAAATCTAAATTGTAAAGCATATATGGTAAATGAAATATATCTTTGCTTTAGGTGCAATTTAGATAAAAATGAAGACACATCCCATTTCTTAATAGTCTATCCGGTATTGGATGAAATTAGGAAATCATATTTCTATAAGACTAGCCTGGCACATGAAGTAGTAATTCAAACAAAATTCTGGTGTGAAACATTCACACAACTTTCTCTTACTCCACTTCTCAAAATTATAACTGACAAATTTTATAATTTTTGTATCAAATTTAATGAAATTCGTCGAAAACTGAAAAAAAACTGTACAGTAAAAGCGCGCTTCCGGTTTACTAATTTTTCTTGAAACTCGGAATTTCGGCCATTCATTTATTTCTAATTAATTTTGTTTGGCTGATAGAATTGTATAATCAACTATGATAGCACTTGGGAAAAAACATAACCCCACCCCTCCACCAAAAGTGCACTTAAATGAATTTTCCCAGAGAAAAGTTTTAAATAAAAGTTATAGATCTTTGTATGTTTAGTTTATATAAGAAGTTTCAAGAAAATCGTCGTAGCAATTTTTTAAGAAAATCGCGAAAAAGTGAAAAAAAAAAATCATTTAGTAAAGTGATAATGTTAACGCACATCCGGTTATCCGATTTTTATGAAACTCGGAATTTCAACAACATATTCAATTCTAATTAACATTATTTAGATGACAGAATTGTTTAATAAACTGAAATAGCACTTTAAATGAAAACCTAACTCCACCCTTCCCATAGAAGTGCCCTTAAATGAATTTTCCCGGAGAAATGTTTCAAATAAAAGTTGTAGCAGTTAGTATGTGTAGTTGATATACTAAGTTTGATGAAAATCGTTGGAGCCTTTTTTGAGAAAATCGCAAAAAAGTAAAAAAAAAAAAACTAACTAGTAAAGTGGTACTTCCGGTTGAGGAATTTTGACAGATAAAGTACTGTCAGATCCCATGGTGATACCTAAACGAAATATCAAGTTTCAACTTTCTACGAGTTTTCGTTTTTGAGCTATGCTGTTCACATACATACATAAACACAGACATACACACACACACATACCATTTGCTAAAAACCACTTTTTTTTTGACTCAGTGGACCTCAAAACGGATATTTCCGGTGAAAACTCGATATCGAAAATTTGACAGGATTACAATACTTTCCTCTTTCTTACTAGGAAGTTAGAGAAAGTAAAAATATGAATTTAGATATTGTGCGGAATTCGTTGCTATCTATTTCAAATGTTATTTGTAATTAGTTCAGTGTTATTAGTGCGCCCTGCGGGCGACAATTCATCTCTGTCTGCCGAGGTTAGTAGATAGGTATTTATCTTCTCAGTAACTCTATTTATGTTACGGGCAAATATTTAAAATTTGAGTTTAAAGAAAAATTTTCCTTTTTATATGGTGTCCCATTTAAAGGGGCCACTTTTGAAATCACTCTTAAACGAAAAAAGTTATCAAAAAAGTTAACATAACGTTTGTCGAAGTATTTGCGTTCTTTTATGATGGTGTTAATGTTATTTGATTTTATTGCCACCTTACACCTGAAATCGGTGATTGAAAGTTGCGATTTCCTTTTGACCCCCCCACTTTTGACTACTGTATTGGAAAGTACTAAAAAAAATGAAGAAAAATGCCGTTAATTTCACTTCAATATTTCAAACAGTTGCCGAGATATTCAATCATAAAGATTAAATTTTCTTCGTTTTTTTTTTCCTATTTCTTTGTATCATAAACTAAAATTAAAAGCGGATTTTCTTATTAATTTCTAATAAATAAGAGAGTTTAAATACTGACAACACTTTTAAAACCATAAGGGACTTGAAAATCAGGTAAAACATCATTAAATCAAAACAAAATTCCAGTTTATTAAAAAAAATCTATAAAAAAAAAAAAATATTTCCTATTTATTCAAAATGACCTCCTCGGCTTAACCGGCACAAGCGCAGCCGCTGTCCAACATATGAAGTTCCTAACCGTATCATGTCCGCCGGAATTGCTAAGCAGGTTTGGATTAGGTCTTCTCTAAGTGCTGCTGGAGTTGTTGGTTCCCTGATATAAAATTTTTCTTTGTGATATTCCCAAAGAAAAAATTCAAGAGGGATTAAATCTGGCGAGGAAAAAAATGTATGAAAATGAATGAGATCGGCAGAGAGGGATCGATAAGCTGGCCTTCCAGATCGCCAGATTTAACCCCTCTTGAATTTTTTCTTTGGGGATATCTTAAAGAAAAATTTTATATCAGGGAACCAACAACTCCAGCAGCACTTAGAGAAGACCTAATCCAAACCTGCTTAGCAATTCCGGCAGATATGATACGGTTAGGAACTTCATTCGGCTGCGCTTGTGCCGGTTAAGCCGACGAGGTCATTTTGAATAAATAGGAAATATTTTTTTTTTTTTATAGATTTTTGTAAATAAACTGGAATATTGGTTTGATTTAATGATTTTCTACCTGATTCTTAAGTCCCTTATGGCTCTAAAATAGATTTTAAGTGTTGTCAGCATTTAAATTCTCTTATTTATTAGAAATTAATAAGAAAATCCACTTTTAATTTTAGTTTACTAAACAGAAAAGTAGGGAAAAAATGATGAAAATTGAATCTTTACTGTTATCTCGGCAACGGTTTGAAATAATCAAGTGAAATTAACGGCATTATACTTCTATACTTCATTTTTTTTAGTAGTTTTCAATACGGTAGTAAAAAGTGGGGGTCAAAAGGAAATCGCAACTTTCAATCACCGATTTCAGGTGTAAGGCGGCAATAAAATCAAATAACATTAACACCATCATAAAGCTAGACCGCAAATACTTCAACAAACGTAATGTTCACTTTATTGATATCTTTTTTCGTTTAAGAGTTATTCCAAAAGTGGCCTGTTTAAATGGGACACCCTATATATAAGAGTACATGTTTTAGGATAAAAGAAATAAATACACAGAGTTATATAGTAATCAGATCTTTTTAATTACACTTCCTTTGTTGTCAACCATCCACTACACTACTGCTATCATAACCTCCTCCTTTTACTTATTCCATCGAATACATAATCGATATTCTCTCATCCATATAACATCCCTCCTTTTTTTTTTTTATCCCCATACTAAATAATCTTTAAACCTCAAAGGTAAATTTCTCTCTCTCTTGCTTTGTCTTTTTCCTTCAAACGGTTCCTGTTGAACTGTTGCACCCCTCATCCCATTTCTCAGACGAAGTTGTCTTCTGTTCCTCCTGATGACTCTTCCAGTTTCTTCATCAGTTACAATATATGATCTTGGCGCATCCTCATGTTTTCTTAATACATACCCCGAATGCCATCTGTTTTCTTCAGGGACTTGTATCCAAATTTTTTCTCGAGGTAACAAATCGTTCAACTGTTTAGCCCCCTTATCGTAGTACTTTTTCGCCAGCGCCTGTTTCTTCCTGAGTTTATCACATACCTCCCCATTCACCTTAGGCATCAAACTTTCCGCTGTAGTAGGCAATCTAGTTCTACAGGAGCGATTCATTAGCAACTGGGCTGGCGATAAGTTAAGGTGTTTTAATGGGGTATTCCTGTATTCCAGTAGCGCTAGAAATACATCGGAGCCTTCTTCTTTAACTTTCTTTAAAATACCTTTCAATATTCCAACACCTTTCAGCAAACGAGTTCGATTGGGCATAGTTTGGACTTCTAGTTTTGATATCAAAAAGATAGTCTTCAGGAAATTTCTTCATCTCTGTCGATGCCAACGGCACATCACAAACGACAGTTTCCGGAATGCCGAACTTGGCAAATATCGCTTTCAGCTTTAAAATAACTTCCATCGCAGACTTATTTCTAATAGATACAATTTCCAGCCAGTAAGAGTATGCATCAACTACCACTAAATAATCTTGCCTGTCATAAGTCATAATGTCAATAAATAGGTTTTGCCATGCTCTTGATGGTACCGGGTGACTCAATAGTGGCTCTTTTACATTTTTGCGGGCAAATTTCTGGCAAACAACACAGTTTTTTATGTAGTCTTCAATGTCTGCATTAATGCCCGGCCAGACAATTGTCTGCTTCGCCCTTTCCTGAGATTTCTCAATGCCAACATGACTTGTGTGCAAGATGTTCAACATATTTGTTCTTAGAGCTTTAGGCACCACCACCCTGTTGTCCCAAATTAAAAGTCCATCACAAATTGTTACATCCTTTGGATAAGATGCCAATTCCTTAGGTACTTTCCTCGGCCATCCGTTCTCTATAAACTCTTTTAGCTTCTTTAACTCCACATCATCACATATAGCTTGCAAAAATCTTTCTCTCTGTCTGCATGACAGCGGTAGTGACTTCATAAACGCATGTACAACAAACTCAATATTGGTGGAGGGCTCAGTATTTTTCAAATGTAGCCGGGACAATGCGTCAGGAACTAACGTATCTCTGCCAGGTTTGTAAAAAACATTAAAATCATAGTTTAATAACTTCAAACGTATTCTTTGAAGACGGGGGCTTAAACTGTTTATTTCCTTCGAACAAACTAGCGGTTTGTTGTCGGTTTTTACAATAAATTTTAAACCATAGACAAAATGATGGAATTTTCGAATGCCAAAATGGATAGCCAGCAGTTCTTTCTCAATAATTGCATACTTTTGTTCTGTAGCATTTAAAGTGCGCGATGCGAAGGCTATAGATCTACCTTCTTGTATTAAGCATGCTCCTAATCCATGGTTTGATGCGTCCATCAGAACTTCCGTACTCTTCTTGGGGTCAAAATAAGCTAGCACCGGAGATTCAAGTATAATATTCTTCAGTCTCTGAAACACTTGTTTTTCGATAGCTGACCATCTCCATTCGATATCATTTTTCGTAAGCTCCCTTAGTGGAGTAGAAATTTCTGACAAACCTGACACAAACTTTGATACATATTTGAATATGCCAAGAACCCTAAGCAACTCTGCCTTATTCTTTGGTTCCGGCAGCTTCTGAATAGCGTCTAAATACTGTTGGTCAACAGCGATCCCTTGATCTGAAAACACTTGCCCCAAGTATTTTACTGACTCTTGCCTGTACTGAATTTTTGATGCGTTAAACTTAACATTATATCTTCGAGCACGTTCAAATACTTTACTTAATGCCTTATCATGATCTTCCTCATTAGCTCCAGCTACAAGAATATCATCAAAATAAGTACAGACTCCTGGAATGTCTCCAAACAATCTAGATACATGATGCTGGAAAATCTCTGGCGCCGACTTAATACCAAATGGTAATCTCATAAATCTGTATCTCCCATATATTGTTCCAAATGAACAGATATCGGCTGATGCGTTATCTAATTCTACATGATAATAACCATCCTTTAGATCTAGCACAGAAAATACCTTCTTACCTTCTAAAGTGCGAGAAATGTCATCAATGGTTGGAATTACATATTGTTCTCTCATAACATATTGATTTAACCTTCGCAAATCTAAACAAAGTCGTAGATCTCCATTCCGTTTCTTCACAATTACTAACGGATTCACAACGGCTGTATGGTAATCCACCTTTTGGATGATTCCTAGCATTTCCATTGCATCTAATTTACTTTTAAGACGTTCATGTAACGCATATGGCAATCGTCTAATGTTCGTAACGAATGGTTGAAAGTTCTCTGTTAAATGTATTCTATATACAAAAGGAAACTTCCCTAACCCTTCAAAAACATCTCTATTCTTAATTACTATCTCCTGCTTTGTACCCACAACTTCTACACGTTTGATAATATCAAACTTGAGACATTCTCTCAATCCCAATAACGGAGGTTTATCAAGATTTACGACAATAAATTGTATCAACTGTTGTTTATTCCCAATAGAGCATTGAAATGACGTAGTACCAATTAATGGAATATTTTCACCCGTATAAGTGACTGCCTTACATTCAGTTCTTTCGACGGTCTCGTTTATGAGCCTAACAATTTTCAAAGGTAAAACACTGACGTCAGCACCAGTATCAATTTTAAACATCACCTCAACTCCTTCAACCTGAACAAGCTGAAACCATTGGGTCTGTGACTTATCTGACACTTCATCTATATGAAAAGATTCAACAATGCCAATTTCTTTGTCTTCCTCTTCTGGCGCAATCATTGATTTGACCTTTCTGCAGCAAGCTGCAAAATGATTCAATATTCCACAGTTCTTACACCGTTTCCCCCACGCGGGACAACTTTTAAACTTATGATACATTCCACACCTCTGACATTTCTTTATCGATTGGTCAGCTACGTTTTTTGCCTGTGTTACATGATTTATGTCAATAGGAACATCTTCTACATTTAAATCATCATCCCGACGGACAAGCACCTGTCTCTCTAAAAATGATAACATTACTTCAATGTCAACGAACTCTGATGAAGTATCCTGCAATTCCCAGAGATGTTTTGTTTCTTTATCTATTTTAGATAAAATTATATAAAAGACTATAGGGTTCCAGGTTGATGTATCAATTCCACAGCTGTTTAAGGCATTTAAACTGACCTAGTAGTATTAGTTATACTTTTAAGCCCCTCACTAGACTTAACATTAGGATGATCTATAAACAGCTTTATATGGTTGTATACTACATATTTACTTTTCCTATAAGTATCAATTAATTGGCACCAGTTAAATCTAATCCAGATATTAAATTCAGGGGTTCACAACCCAACGATGATTTTAAATTTGAAACTTTCGCACATTATCTAGCGCTTTGTTATCATGAATTTCCGATTTAAATAATTCATAGAATGGGTTCCATTCACATATATCTCCTTTGAATACTGGAATTGTTATAGGCGCAATTTGGCATTTAATATCTGACTCACAACCCTTCTTTACTTGTAATTCTTCTATTCTCCGTTGAAATGTATCTGTTACACTAAAATAATCTTGTTCAAATTTATTAGCATAATCCTCATCAATATCCAGATTCAAAGATAATTCATTAAATTGCTTCAATATTATACTTACGGTACCTTTTCTTTCCCGTAGTTCAGGAATGTCCGCGTTCTTAAATATATCAGATGCACTAAATGTCATCATACGAGTAAGACGGGAGCGTGTCCTCTGTTTCATTAGACTTTCTTCATCCATAGTCCTGAAATTCTTCTTTGAACAGTTTTTATTTGTACTTGTTAAATCCAAATAACTGCTTCCAAATAAACAGTGCGATTCATATAACATCTGACACCATATTTTAGGATATAAGAAATAAATACACAGAGTTATGTAGTAATCAGATCTTTTTAATTACACTTCCTTTGTTGCCAACCATCCACTACACTACTGCTATCATAACCTCCTCCTTTTACTTATTCCATCGAATACATAATTGATATTCTCTCATCCATATAACAGTACATACAGAGTTTCACACCAGATTTTTTATCAACGTTACTCAAACGTTTGGGGCGACCCAATATTATCGGCGAGATGGTAGAAAAATTATAGAAACACTAACAATCGGTACCCTTATTCGACTGGATTAAAACAGAGAGCTACCCTATACACCATTGCAAAGAAGCCAAATCATAGGCATGAATGCACCAAACTGCAATGGCCTTGAATTGCGACAATGATGTAGACTTATGCATGCATCAACAATTTTGAATGCATCACTTCACTCTTGATTGCCCTCAAGGAATTCGCAGTTCCCAATAATATTCAGACTTGCTATGTTTCGCTATTACGATTTAACTTTAATATTTAGCAAACATTAACTAATGAAATAATTTTAATTAATCCATTATTTCTTCCTAGATAAAAAAAAACTTTTGGCCCATTAGCCTATTTTCATTAAGAATGGAATGGCGTAAGGTAAGCACCCCATGGTTCCCACAGTTTAGTTGTGGCTCTATACTAACTGGTAACATCTTCACTTTTTCTCACGATGCTGGGTAATTATCGTCTTTGTCCTCACGAAAATCGAATCCTGAACTCTCGCACCAAAGACCAAATCACTACCATTAGATGGATCCGAGAGCTATCTAATAATAGAATTCATATTTAATCGTATTAATGTCCCAGTTTTATTATAGAACAGCGAATTAATTTCCAAACCTAATCAAAAAAAAAAAAAAAAAAAAATTAGTTTACAAACTGAATAAAAAGCGGAGAACAAGTGAAGAAAGAAAATAAAACTAACGACTAAATTAACGACTAATTAACATATTAGCAATAAAAATAGTATCATAGAAACAATGAAAATTTATTCCAAAAAAACTATATTTAATTATTAATAAAATAATAAATTAATCAATTCGGAATTGTGAATAAATTGAATTAAAATTACAATGCAGGAGGGCGAGTATATGACCGAGTCACAGTATGATTTACAACGAATAAATAAATCCTATGCCAAGGTAATGATTATGCTTTTTACTTTCTATTACTCAATACTCTAAGTAAGAAGAAGTATTGTCAAATTTTCGATATCGAGTTTCATATTTTGTCAAATTTTCGATATCGAGTTAGATTTTTTAAATTCTAATTAATATTATTTCGTAAAAACTCAAACCCTATGGCGCAACAGCCCATGAAGGGGTCAAGGGCTTGCCAAACGGCGATTTGAATAGGGGGCGTGTGGTAAACACGCCGTTTAGTTCCAGCCTTCGCTACCTAGAGCGCTACTAACTGTAGCTTCCCACTTTTTATCACACGATGCTGGGTCAACACCGATTTTGCCCTCACGGGAATCAAACACCGAATTCTCGCACCAAAGGCAAGTGCGCTAGCCACTAGACCAATGCGTGAAAACAATATTATTTAGATGTATAATAAACTAAAATAGCACTTTTATTGGAAACATAACCCGGGGTCATTTTATTAGGTTTAGCTTCTCCCATTGATGTAATCAAATTGTAGACAAACGAACATTGTAAGTTTGATGAAAATTTGTCCTTTAAATCTTGTAAACTGCATTATGTGAAAGTCGTGTGATTGTTTCACACCAGATCTTTTTAATTAGTTCAATATTTTTTTTTTTTTATATAACAGTAACAAATATCAACAGAAGTGACTGCCTCCCACTACGATGCCTTAGATGCGACGTCTTCATGGATGGACAAACTGCTATCTTTCTGATATGTGTATCTGCCTCTCTCGCACTTACACCTCTTTTCCCTAGAAATACACAAGTATTTTAAGTTAGAGGTTTTTAACTCAATTAACTCTGACCTCCCACCAACAAAATCATATTTTCACTTTAAATTACGATATTAACAAGAACAAACATTACCCCTACAATTTACCATTACAATTGAGGATACTTATTGCCCAAAAAAGGCGGGCAAGAGCACTCTGGCAGCGCAGCAGATATCCCTCTCACAAACATGCTCTCAACGTACTGACTAGACAACTAAAAAACGAACTACATAAATATTACAATAAACAATATGCCAATTACACTTCGACCCTTACTGCAGACGACAATTCTCTATGGGACGCTACAAAACGTCTCCTCAAATATCAAACTACTTCCTCCCCCCTACGTCACGATGATGGCTCCTGGGCAAAGTCTGATTCGGAGAAAGCTGAACTTTTTGCTACCTATCTCACCTCTATTTTTGTACCTCATTCTGATATACAAGACATAAATCACACTGCTGACATTATTAAAACTTTGGACACTCCTCTTCCTCTCTCTCTCCCTCCTAATCCTATTACTCCCTCTGAAGTAACTAAAGTTATCACCAACCTTCCCAAAAAGAAAAGTCCGGGCTACGACCTTATAACTTCTCGCATCATTCAACAACTGCCACGTAAGGCTATAGTATTCCTGACAGCTTTCTATAATGCAGTCCTCCGAACAACTCACTTCCCGACCTCATGGAAATTCTCCATAATACGTATGATCCGCAAACCGAATAAGCCAGCTCACCTTGCTGCCTCTTACCGTCCCATCAGTCTCCTTCCCATCCTAGGCAAAATATTAGAAAAAATACTCCTCCAACGTCTCCTATCTATCCTAGAGCCTCTTCAATTTATCCCCCACCACCAATTTGGGTTTCGAAGTGGTCATTCCACTATCCAGCAGGCGCATCGTGTTGTAGATGCTATCGCCAATTCTCTTGAGCAGAAACAATATTGTGCTGGCGTATTTTTGGACATTTCGAAAGCATTTGACTGCGTCTGGCACGAAGGTCTCTTACACAAACTCAAGAATATTCTACCAAGTACCTATTACCTTATCTTAAAATCCTACCTGTCCAACCGTTCCTATCAAGTCACCCAAGGATCTTCTACTTCCCTAACTTATCCCATCCTAGCCGGTGTGCCTCAAGGCAGCATCCTGGCACCTATCCTTTATACCTTATATACTGCTGATATCCCCGAGCATCCTAACACAACCATTTATACTTATGCCGACGACACCGCAATCCTTTCCTCTCATAATGATCCCGTAATCGCTCAACGTTCCCTTCAAGCCCATCTCCAATCACTCGAGTCCTGGTTAACAAAATCCAGAATAAAAATTAACCCTAACAAATCCCATTATATTGTGTTCACCTTAAACAGAAAAGTTCTTCCTCCAGTTTTCCTATTCAGCACTCCTATCCCTCCGGCAGACCACGTTCGTTATCTCGGTATGTTCCTAGACAAGCGACTAACCTGGAACCCACACACCAGACTTAAACGGACTTCCCTCAACAACCGCTTCAGACTACTTGCTAGACTCCTTGACAAGCGCTCCAAACTCACTCTACAGAATAAAAGACGACTCTATACTTCACTACTCGCACCCATCTGGATGTACGGACTAGAACTCTACGGAACCACAAAACGTACCAACCTCAAAAGAATACAAAACCTGCAGTCCAAAATACTCCGACGCATAGTCGATGCTCCTTACTATGTTTCCAACCATACAATCCACACAGATCTGAAGATTCCTTTTGTCCACGATTTAGCAAAGCTCCGATACAAGAAATTCCACAGCAGACTTCCCCTTCATCCCAATCCTCTCGCCCAAACCCTCTCATCCACCACACTTCCAGGCAATCCTACAAGGCGATTGAAACGTCGTTGGCCCCGCGACCTTCTGGGTGACTAATGGTGGTTGTCACTGGATAACTACCATTCATGACCATCACGTCTTTGTTCATACTTTTGTTAGCCTATTTACTTGTTACATATTTATTTATGTAGTTGTAAATATTCAATAAACCAATTAAAAAAAAAAAAAACAAAAAAAAAAATTACGATATAAAACATATTATGAAATAAATGAAAACTATTCGATGAAAATTTTTAAAAAATTTGTACACGCAAGCACACTTGATCATAACTTTCACGCAATTATCAGACTTAATTCCGCAAGAAATATTAGTAAAAGAATCAGAGTGTTAGAATTGATGTGTTACACTTTGAATGCTAAAGCGAAACTGTACATTTTTTTGTAAACATTATAATTTTAAAGATTATAATTATGTTAATTGTATTAATTGCATATAAGAGAAAGTTATGTGAGTATTTCACACCAGAATTTTTTTTATATTTGTTCTAGGAATATTTGCCTAAAAAATGTATTTTTATCCTTATTTACGTTTTTGGACATCAATTTGGTATAATGACTATAAGATGTAAGTATAGAGAATTTCAGCAGAAAAAAATGTACAGAATACATAATATTGTAATAAGAGCCTTCATTTAAGAAAGTTCCTAAATTTAATATAAATTATGTTAAAAAAAAAAAAAATGTACCACCAAGAACATTATAGGGGTTGATATTTTCACAGAATCTTTAATGTTTACCTAAGCTGTAAGTAGCAAGAGAAAAATATACTTATTTAATGTGTTATATCATAGGTTAGCAACGAATTATATAGATCGTATAACAATTAATTCTCAAACTCCGAGGGCAACTTCGAATATGGTGTTGGATATCTTGTGGCGGTATCACATCACATTCTCAGGCTCGCTTTAGACACGAAGCTCCTCTAAGAAAAACGGAAATGTCTTTACTGGCGACCTATCTTATCCCTCTCATATTGTACGGGATTTAAATGGGATAACGTGCTAGCCAAGACAAAATTTCTAATTGTACTTCTTGCAGTACAATGTTGCGACGTACGCAGCTGCGTGTTGGGTTACATCTACAATAAGCAAGTGCTCTCAGGCTCGGAGTGGACCAAGCGATAAAATTAAACATAAATTATGCTCCACTCAAGGGCGTTTCCGGAGTTGCCACGAGTTCAGTAGGAGATATTGGACCCCTCTGCCGCAAATGCGGTAGAGAGAACGAAACACCGGCACATGTGCTCGGAAATTGTCCACACACTATGCTCCTCGTGACTAGGCGGCATCACAGGGTCAAGCACGCGATCGCAGAGTCTCTTAGGGCTCTTGATTATACCTGCTTTGAGGAAGTGTACGCTGTTGATGATGAGGGCTCTGCGCGATATGCAGGTATAGTGGCCTTTAAAAGGGACAGCAGACTAGCGTACATCATTGATCCGACGGTGCGTTATGAAAATAACGATCCACAGCAGGGGGATAAGGTCGACACAGAAAAGCGTGCCATTTATAGCAAATGTATTACATATCTCTCCGAGAAGTATAGAGATATGTTTGGGGAACGGGACTATAAAGTGCGTGGTCTATGGTTCGGTGCTCGGGGGACTATTCCAAAGAAAACGGTGGAATTCTGGGACGAGGTCGGTATAGACCCGAATATATTGCCGAGGGTAACGGAGGAGATTATTATAGACTCTCTAGCCATCATTAACCACCACATCTACAGTTAGACTTTGCGCACACACGTCTGTTGTCGAAAAGTGGAAAACAATAACAAAACAAAATTATCTGTTTCATGATTTAATCTGTGTAATAATGTATTGTTTCCTCTTTCTTTGTTTATGTCAGTTCGATTGATTGGTAAGCTGTGTGTTAGCAACTTGACATTGTCGAGCAGCCCCACTGACAATTCTTTACGAATAAAGTGTTTCTCTCTCTGCAGTCGTACAGAGCCATTTTGTGCACTGTAACGAGGGCCTACGCGACATCCTCCACGGTCCCCTTACCGGTGATGGCTGGTGTGTTGCCGCTTGATCTCCTTGCTGAGATGAGGGCTCTTACCCATAAGTACAAGAAAGGGGAAATGATTGTCCTTGATGGTGAGGAGCTGCCCAGTCAGACGTCTCCTACTCACTTGCAAAGAGAAAGATCCGAGAGTACAAGAAAGGGAAGTGGCAAAGACGCTGGGATGAAGCAGAGATAGGGAGAATCACATATGAGTTCTTCCCAAATTTGCATCACAGACTATCGATTCAATGGCTGGAGCCTGTCTCAAACCGTAACGCAATATTTCACGGGCCATGGGGAGTTCTATTCCAAGCTCCATGAGATGGGATTGGAAGATTTCCCGAATCGCAAATGCGGTGAACCGGACACCGTGACTCACGTTCTCTTCCGGTGTCCTCTCTTCCACGAGGCAAAAATCCGTATGGAATTCAAGCTGAAAAGAAGGGGAGAGAACTGGCCGGGAGATTGCAAAGAGTTGATGAAAAGGGCAATGAATTTTAAAGATTTTGTTGAGTTTGCTCGATTAGGACTAGACGTATATGTAGAGGTCCGCCTTCCCGTGACAGGGACGGAAACTTGCCTACTATGTAGTGACCATAAGCACCGGTTTTGGTGCTATGCGCTAGGTACGGTGGCCTGGAGTGTGCTCAATAATAATAGTACGATTTGACAAATTCTTGTAACTTGAGATCGGTCTAGCATAACTTGCTGGAAGATTGCACCGGCAAGATCGTTTGTCATGGATATCAAAACTGCCTTAAAATCTCGACGATATAGCTTTGACCATTGAACCTGCCTTGTATGTAATGCAACATTGCCCGCTCTAGGGGCGGGCAATCCGAACAGTTGTCAGGGGCGCCATTTTGGCAGAAAGTGTGAGAAAAATATTAATGTTTTAATACTCAATTAATAGAAAATTTCACATATCGGTCTTTTTCGTTTGCTAAAAATTTACAGTGTGTAGTGTATTTATATTGTTTATGTCTAAAAGCTAAAAATATTTACGCTATTATTGAAAAAATTGACGCAGAATTTGTAAAGGACGGTGCTTGAACTTGTTTGAATATGCATATACTTCTCTGAACAGAATAGCATTAGCATGCGAGCAGAGTGCTGTTTCAGCTTATGTTTGAACTTACATAGACTTGCTTAAAAAAATAACTTCGTCTTATTGTCCGAGGCGGCGTAACCGCTACAGTGGGCGGTGAATGCAATAAACCTTGGTGATGTAAACGCAATGCTTTTTCCCTATATTCCCCCTACATTTTGAAGAAGGTGAAAACGAAATTTCATTCTCTCATTTATCGTAAGCGATGGATTTTTCACGTTGGTTATTTCTCTGAGGACGTCATTTCAGAAAGATCATTTTGAAACGTCAACCTCAGAACAGGTCTTCTTCATTTACACGGAGCACCGAAGAATGATTAGTCGGTCTAAACGATGAGCAATTTTTACCGGAGATGCAGACTTACAATTTATATTCCTCTTCAAAGCAGAATCACATCACAATGCTGACGGATTCTAAATTATTTGCTTATCTTAAGATAGCTAATGTTTCAATAAGAGTTTCTTAAACACCAAAATTTCTTTATTTACTTTTTCATTAACATAAAGCTCTATTAATAATATGATAATAAAAAGTGCTGTAAAAATTGCAACCCTTGAATTTTCCCTTTCAAGGTTGCATTTTTTTTTTTTCTGGATTGCTTAAATACTGTGTTCAAGAATTTCCGTTTAACTGAAAATTGAACTGTTTTTCAGTAAAGTTTTTTGCAGTTATTTTGCGAAAGATGGTTTTTTCAAACAATTTTCTTTATACTTGATTTACTAAGTAATACACATGTGTAAACTTATAACTTTTGTTGAAACGAAGCTGAGGGCAATTCTGGCTTTAGGACCTTACTACGCGGGGTTTTCTTCCTAAAAATTAATAAAGTTATTTTTAAACTTCTATCCCCCCACAGATAGGAAATATTTCATTTATTTATTTATTTCTTGCATATAAATTTATTTCTTCCACACTAATCCTATAAATTCTACTCGAAGGATAAAACGTCTGGCCTCATGATTCATTTAACTGAGTAAAATGGAGTTTTATTACTGAATGACATCTCCAATCCAGTTTCGATTATCTCTGTTGGGCAACAGCAACCTTGACAGTTGATGATAAAAATGAAAACTAGACTTGGCTAGATTTATTAGATAGATATATGGAATTGATATTGTAATGACATGGAAAGTCATACCAATGTCAAAGTGGTTCCAGCCAGCTGCTATCTTAACAAAGGATGGCAGTAATAAAAGAGCAATTTATAACCAGCGACCTAGCAGGACGCCGTCTTCAAGACAATGCCGGCCAAACAAACAACAAAACCCTTTTCAATACTTTACATCAATGCAAGCACCCATAAGGTTGGCCACTGACCTAAATAAGGTCAGCAAACTACGAAGGTCGCACACTAGGACAGATGTTTTGGTGTGAGTGTGGCCAACACCGATATATAAACTCTGTCATATACAACGAGACGATCATTATATCTTATACGACGATAAGAGCACGCCCAATACACGAGCAGCAGTTTACGCGACTATACACAGTTTCATTTAAACTTATTATCTTTTAGTAGTGAATCTTAGTTCGTTTATTTTATCATTCTAATTTATTACTTATTTATCTTCTATTTATTCCTAAGTATTTTGCTAGTTATTAGTTACCATTTATACGTTAAAAATTATTGTTAAAATACAGTTTATTTTTATAAAATCCGTATTAATAATTCGATGCACTAACTTCCAAAATCTCTCAACTAACTTCCGCTCTCTTCAAGACATCTACTACATCAGGAATCACATCAAACGATTCCATTACAATATTTTTATTGCGTTACTTAATATTGATAGTTGGGTATGTCGATTTGTATGAAACGTTCTTACAATTTTCCGTCAAGATTATCCAGTTGTTGCTGTTCTTAACTTCTAAACTTCTATTAACCGATTTTACTACCTGCTTTGAAGTTCAAAGAAGTAATCTATATATATAAAAATTCAGCATCCGTATGTTTGTGTCCGCAAGACTCGAAAAGTAGTCGATGGATTGACTTGAAATTTTGACACAACGTTGCATTTCTATATATGAGTGTTTATATACACTTTTTATTCCGAAGTTCCCACGGAAACGTGACTATCAATAAAGCGCAAGGGCAATCTTTGCAAGTGTGCGATTTGAATTTAGAAAACGAATGCTTCTTTCATGGGCATCTCCCTAATGTCGCATGCTCCAGAGTCGTAAACCATCTGATCTTTATATTTATGCAGCAAATGGGTAAAAAATGTAGTCCATTCAGTAGCTTACAATAAAAAAAGACTTTCAGTTAAAAACATTTTTTCTTTCTTTCCTTTCAGTGCAAGCAACGCAAAGTAGGGTATTAAATTGAATGATTTGTTTTCTTGTTGAATCTATGTCAACTATCATACGTCTTCCCTAATAATTAAATCAGACTGAGCCACAGCTAAGCATGGTCGGGTTTAGCTAATCTATGATTTTATCCATTATAGCACGCTTTATTTTGTTGGTCCTGATCGGTTTCGGATACTCATAATTCGTCAGAAATAAGGTTTTGCAATCAATTCGTGTAGAAAAATGACTTTGTTATTATATTGTTTATATAACAAATGGCGTCGCATAATACTGTTGGGTGTATATAAGCGGTGGTTTGTTCCTGTAGAAGTATCGCAGTATAACATTGCCGGAACAAAAGAAGATAACTTGCTCAGAAACTGTTTTAGAAAGCGTGCTCTAAAACTGTATATAACATCGAACTTCACAGTGGATAGTCTAGTGATTTTCTGAATTTTAGACAGTATGTCTGCCACTGTGTTTTTTCACATGGGTGGGTGGCTTTATGTCTGTATAAAATTGGTACATAGCAAAAAAAACTAAGCTATGTATCCTAGATGTCGAGATTGCCTAGTAGAAGTTATTGTCGCTCTTTTGTAAAAATGCATATATGAGTGGTATCTTCTAAAAGGCAGCCAGACACTGTAGCCAATTATTTTGAAGCCTATTGTGGCACTCTGCCATATTGTAAACTCTCGTACTATCACTTCTATTTGAATTAATTTTCCGAGTTAATTCATTTAAGGAAGGTTTTGGTGCTTCCTTCAACAAATGTAGTATTTATAAGTTTTTAGATTCCTCCGTTCATGTAACTTGTGAAGACAACTAGTAAGAACATCTAGTAAGAATTGTATAGGGTCGTGGATGGGGGCGGAAGCACCTACTTTACTAATAACATTTTTGAAACAAATATAAAATTTAGCAGTTATACGCGGGAATCGAACTGTGGTCCTCCCAGTTACAAGTCCATGCTCATAACCACTATACCACACCCGGGAGGAATGGGGATTGTAAATTTAGCTGACGTATAATTTATTTTGTATTTTATTTTTATATGAAAAATGTAGAAATTAAGAGAAAGAGAAATAAAGACAAAGTTAGATCGTTATGTATGTGATATGATTAACTTTTTGTCAGTATGTCTGTACCGTTGCTATGGCAAGCTTGTTTTTATGATTTTTTTGCTCGTACAAGTTAAATGAGTAGAGTCTGAGAAAAATTATTGAATTACCTTCATCGCCATTATTGCACCCCTGTCAGCACGCATATCGAGCGGGAAGGTCGACGGGTACCGCTCTATATCGGCTGACAGATGTAATCCAGAGGACCCTAGATGCTAAGGAAACGGCCATCTGTGCCTTTTTGGACATAGAAGGCGCGTTTGACAATACTTCCCATGAGGCGGTTGGCAGAGCCCTTGTTAGAAGGGGAGTGGATGGAACAACCGCCAGATGGATGATGGAAATGTTATCTACAAGAACGGTAGAGACTGTGGTGGGCTCACGGACCATCCCCTCCCGCACTTCCCGTGGCTGTCCGCAAGGAGGGGTTTTGTCACCCCTAATGTGGAGCCTGGTGGTGGATGAGCTCCTCTGCAAACTGACGGACGTCGGCATTGCCTGTCAGGGATATGCTGACGTCGTCGTCATTATTGCTAGAGGAAAGTTTGAAGAAACCCTCTGTGACATAATACAGAGGGGTTTAGATATCACTATTGGGTGGTGTGGCTCGGTGGGATTGAAGGCCAATCCAACGAAAACCACCGTTGATACCCTTCACTAGGAAAAGAACACTCCCACGCCTGAAAAATATCCGGCTAGCCGGAGAAGAAGTAGGGTGGGAAAAGGAGGTTAAGTACCTGGGGTAACTTTTGATAGTAAACTCCTATGGAAGAAACACATTGAATCAACTGTTAATAAGGCCACTGGCGCCCTCATGATATGTAGGAGGATGGCGGGCAAATCCTGGGGATGCCCCCCGAGAATCCTACGGTGGATGTACACCATGATGGTGAGACCTTATGGCGCGGTGGCTTGGTTTGGGAAGACCAAAGAAGTATCGGTCAGGAGAACTCTTGACAAGGTACAGCGGCTCGCATGCTTTTGCATGACGGGGTCTATGAGGACTTGCCCCACCGCCGGGATGGAGGTTATCCTCAATCTGTCACCTTTGCACCTAGTGGTGGAAAGGGCGGCGAAGGGGGCCCTTTTTAGGATCTCTAGGGGTGGTGCAGGAGGGGAGGGATGGCTGGGGGTTAGAGAGTTGGTATTCTCACCTTTGGGCTCCCTCATCTGGCACCTCCCTAGGGATGGTATGGTTAAGAAGTACAGCTTCACTAAAAATTTTTCGTCGAGGCTAGGCACCAAAAGCGAGTCGAGCGAGGGATCCGCTCTGTTGGGCATCAAGGGACCATGCCATTAAATGGTATACTGATGGGTCGAAGACCCTCGAGGGGTCTGGGACGTGGGTGGCTGGTCCAAGGATCAAGCACTCGGAACCCATGGGTAAATTTCCCAGCATCTTCCAGGCGGAGATATACGCTATCGGAAGATGTGTTCAATTTAACCTCGATAGGGGATACAGGAATCAGGAGATTGTAATCCTTTCTGATAGTCAAGCAGCCATTGGAGCTCTCGGTGCACCAGTTATTAACTCTAAAATGGTTTGGGAATGCCTAGATAAACTTAACGATCTGGGCAGCAGGAACAAAGTTGCAGTCTGGTGGGTACCGGGGCATGTTGGCATTGAAGGGAATGAGATGGCAGACGCCCTGGCTAAGATAGGCACTATGACCCCACTTCTCGGGCCGGAACCTTTTTGTGGGATTAGCGACCAGTTTCTGTTGGAGGAACTTAGGAAGGAGGAGGAGACGAAGAGATCTCAACAACTCTGGTACTCCCTCCCCGGGTTGCGGCAGGCCAAGATCTGCTTGGGAAATTATCTGCTTGGTCGGAGGCCTGCATTGGATTGAGCAAGAACAAGCTCCGCGTACTTACGGGTTTCCTCACGGGGCATTGCCGACTTAGAGGACACCTGGTGAAGCTGGGTTTGGAAAGTGACAGCTCATGCAGATTCTGTGGGGAGTTGGAGGAAACTCCACTAAATTTCCTAACAGACTGCGAGGCTGCCACTCAGAGAATGTTCAGGAACCTGGGCAGCTACCAGGTGGAGGAGGGGGACATACCCTCTCTAGAGCCCGTTAGGGTATTAGGATTCCTCAGGGATCCTTAACCTGATGGAGGTGTTGTAGAACGGATATTCAATTGGACATCCGTTCAGGTGCTATGGGCAGGCCTGTGGCACCCAGGGGGCATAGCACAATAGCAAAATAGTTGCGATTGTAGAATTATTTTTAAAGTTTCTTATTTGTTAGATATTAAACTGTAAAAACTTGCATTTAGCTTATTCTTTTCTCTAGTAATTATGATTTGCTCTGTTTCCACAATTATTCCTGTATATTTTATAAAATAATTTAATATTTAATAATAATCGGAATTTGTTGTATTCAGGTTTATATTTTCGGTATTTGAGATTAGAGGTAAAATATGAAGAATACACTGCTAGAGCAATCATTCATTTTGCTATTTCAGCAACGTATTTTATGACAACCCCAGGAGCACTGCTTGCTGCAAGATTTAGTCCTTTAAGGTAAGTGTAAAATGTATTTATTTATTTTATGCGTTGTTACCCAGTTAATATGATAGATACAAGTTATACAATGTATAAAGATTATAAACTTATCTGGTATTTTATACGTTGTAGTATGCATATTGGTTTTGTTCCTGACCGGTTTCGGATTGTCATCCATCTTCAGAGAATTGCACCAAGTTCGTGTAGAGTTCATTTCGACATAATGTTTCTGTCAGCCTTCCTATAGCTCGGTACCCTTCCTGGACATCTTTCAAGCTTTTGATCGGATAAGGCACCTGGGATTATTGTAGAAACATAAGGGCATCTTTCCTTCCTTCCACTTATTATCTCATCTTCAAATCATATCTCGCCGATCGCCATTTTGTGGTAGTCTAAGGAACTTCAGTTTCTCACATATTTCCTATCCATGCTGGCGTTCCACAAGGAAGCATACTTGCTCCACTTATTTACACATTATACACTACTTACATCCCACTCTACATTCTAATACTTTACCTTCATCTCGCCGACGATACGGCCATCCTATCCGCCAATAATGATCCATCCCGTGATGTCAAGCCGCCATCTTCAATCCCATCTCAACATCCCCAAACCCTGTTTTCGGAAGTGGAGCATCAAGGTGGTGAATCAGCTAATTATATAGTCTTCATTATAAATCGAAAAACCCTTCCTTCTTCATATTTCAACCATATTTCCTTACCTTCCGACCTTAGTATCAGTCTAGACAAACGGCTAACCTGGAATACTCGACTTAAAATATTTGAACTGAATAACAGAGACAAAATACTAAAAAAAACGTTTAGACATAACAACTATAGTATTCTCTATTAGCCTCTATTTGGACTTACGGAATCGAACTATGTGGGACAGTCAGACATTCAAACGTTTATCGCGTTCAATCCTTACAGTCCAAAATGTTACGCATCATGGTCAATGCTCCCTTCTACGTTTCCAATCACACCATCCACAATGACCTTAAAATTTCCTTCTTTTCTGCGATAGCCAAGTCCCGTTATCTAAAGTTCCATTACCAACTTATCCTCTCATTCAAATCCACTAGCCCAAACACTCTCAACCACAACTCTCTCCTCTAACCCCTTCACGACGACTGAAGCGTCGATGGTCTCGCGATCATCTACTTATGTATCAGCTGTCTTGTAGGACAGTTGTGATACTTGGTTTATTACGACTGGCCATCCAGCGATGGCAGTCGTCCGTGTAGACGGACCTGCCAGCCTTCAGCTAACGCACACATTATTCAGATGTTATCTGTTTTACTTATTAACATTATGCAGTTGTTAAAATCAATAAAAATGTGTAAAAAAAAAACCTGGTGTGAAACACTCACACAACTTTCTCTTACTCCAATTCTCAATATTATAATTGACAAATTTTATAGTTTGTGTACCAAATTTAATGTAATTAAATCGGATTTTGTCGAAATTTGTCGAAAACTGATTTTTTTCCGTGAAGATGTTGCGAAACATAACTTTGTTCCAACTGTCCTAATGGCATATTTCTTGCCATCATACAAAGCGGATCAGTTTTTTTTTTTTATTATTATTCAATGTCGTGGAGAATTTTTCACGAAGTTGTATTTCTTAATTATTCTATCTCCAGTGGAGCTCCAGAGGAGGGGAGTCGGGAGACAGGATTACTGCTTTCTGATGCCAATGCAGCTTTCCCTTCCAGTGCCATCATCTTTAACTATTGTGATGATAGCCGAAATTTCGGAACAACTATCAAACGGAAAGATGTATGATTGAGGATAACCAATATACCATTTGTAGGATTTATGTATGTCTAGTTAGCTTTGCCAAGTTTAGGAAATTCGTTGGAAGTCGTTTAGGTACGCACTGCGGCATGCGATCATCATTTGCTGTGGCCTTGCAGACAAGTAAAAACCTATCGGAGATATTTTGCATTTTGCGCTAGTTTATTCACAACATAGATACTCACAATGCGATAGAACTTAATAACATAGATTTTACTTTTTACAATCTAATTTTGAAAAGAAATTTGTTTTTTTTTTTTTTTTTCAGAGCAGTTTGGCTTATCATATTTATTTACTTGGGTGGATACTTACTTTTAGTTTCATCAACTTTCTTTGTTCATGAATTCAGGTTGCTCCAAAATTTGCACTATTAAATAATTTTTAAACGTCATCGACTTAAGATAAAGTATACTTACTATTTTTTTTTTTTTTTTAAGAATTTTTGCAATATTTTCATTACATACTGTTTGTATTGCTTATGGAGCATTGAAGATAGCCGTACAATACTTAGCAAAAGAGCAAATAACAATATATTCCGAACATAGATATATAACCTTCTTTTATACAATGACAATTACGTCAGGATTGATTTCATCGCTTTCTACACCAATTTTAGCAGGACTCTCTTGTTTTGGAAGAGAAAAATGTTATCAGCTTGCTTTTGGCGTGAGTTGTTCTATTTCCTTTATTGGAAGTGGTAAGCAAATTTATCTAATAAATAATTATTAATGAATAATTAAGGAAATATTTTTTATTTTAAAAATTAATTTAAAAAAAAATCTCCTAGGCTCGTTGTTGCTTGGATCACAGTATTATATCAAAGGCAGTAGCTCTTTGAAATATTTATTAATGTTTTATCATTGCTCTATAGTAAGTGTGCAATTTTCTTTTTTCCATTAAACAAATAATATCGAAAATTATTTTTTTTTAAATAATTATTAACCAATCCTGATTTAAAGTATTCTCTCTATAAAAAATCAAGGGCTCCAGATGAGGAAGAAATGGAATGTTGGTTGAACTATGCTTATGATATATATAATACTGAATTTGTAGAGAATGTAAAAGATTTCTATAGCGTCCTTCCTATATTAATCCCACTGCCAATATTTTGGTCTCTCTTTGATCAACAGGTTGGTTATTTATTAATAATATTATTAAAATATTTTTAGAGGAAATATGTCCCAACAAATTTTCAGAAAATACTGTCATGACTTTCCTTAAATGTAATTCTCGTTATGCTAATCGTTCAATTTTCTTAAAATATGAAATTTTACTAACTATTTAGTTTCCCTTAACTCTTTTCAGATAGTGGAACCGCACACTATTCTGAAATGTTATTAGAGAATGAAGCCTAACTTATCGACACGATGATTTCCAAGCTTTATTTTGAAAAGAACTTCCACATTGTTACACACTGATCAGGGATGAATGGGATAGGGATCCCCCTCTGCCCGGTAATCAGTCTAGTATAAGGAGGGCTCTAAAACTCCGACTAGGGTCGGAGTTAGGGTCTATGGGGACAGGCTTAAATTTAAGGTGGAGGCCAGCCTAGAGAAGTACGCCCCGGGCCAAAGTTGTGGCGTTACAACTCTGCGCTAAGGAGATTATAAGGCAAAGATTGGAGGGTAGAAGAGTGGTCATATACTTCGATAGTCAGACAGCCTTGAAGGCAGGCACTTCCCTTACACCGGGAACCGGGTCATACGGAGTTCCTTGGCAAAGAGGGAGGGCTCGAAAAAAACCTTTATACGCCCCAAGCTCTTCTGAGGGTTGCCCAGAAGCCTGATTCAAGCTTCTATTAAGGATTGAATACAAGACCAGCGTCTGCAATAGTGGGAAAGAACGTCAAGGCAGAATTTACTTAAATTTACTAGGGATCCACTGAGCCATAGCCGAAGGGATATAAAGCTAATAGTGGGTCTACTAAGCATTGTAGGCTGAATAGGCACATGCACCAATTACTACTTGCAGACAGCGCGTTATGGTTGGAACCCCCGGTAAACATCCTTTGTGAGTGTGCCGGCCTGATGAGGACAAGGTTTCTTTAACTGGGGACAAGTAATCCCGAAGCCACGAGCTTTATGATGGAGTCACTGATTAAGAGGGCAAAGCTGAAGGATGTTCTATAATCTAAAAGGGATCCACAATAGACCTCTCAATGCAGGTCGCAGTGGAATGAGGCTTTGCCCTCCCCGATCAATCTAATCTAATCTAAGCCTAAAGTTTCACTACTTCACTAAAATTGATGTGTTCATATAAAATGTATCAAACAATATGGATAGAGAATTAGTGACATTCAGAGCAAATGATAAGGGAAAAAAACATCACCTACCTTCAAGAAACATCTGGGGTTGAACCTTCCACATCTCTTTCTCAATGCTGAATTACAAAACCTTCAGTTCCCCTTAAATTGTGTATTTAGAATCGTATTTATACAGTTGAGGCACTGTACAAGATACCTAAGGGACTCTGCCCTGCCGGTACCCTCATAAAATAGTGGGCAGGAAAATGTTTCAAATAAAAAAACAGATTTACAATAAGGGCAGTATGTGTTTTTTTTTTTTTTTTAAATTATAGATCCATTTTCAAGAACATTGCAGAAAAAGATATCATTCTGTAATATCGCACTTCTGATTAACAGATTTTCTTCAAACGATATTTTTTAATCAACTTATTAGTTCTCTGCATTTTGTTAGAGAAATCGTTTGGTATTCTGAAATACCTGTTTAGGGAAATCTAAGGTCACACTGCCCTAGAACTCTCTTGACAAAGCTTGAAAAAAAAAAAAATCATTGCAAATATTTTCGAAAAAAATCGAGAGGAACGGAAATAAGTATATCTTTTGCAGAAGTTCACAGTTCCGGTTGACAGGTTTCGATCGAAATCTTTATGTTGGATGATTCAATAATAGAATCTAAATGTAGAGTATTAAGTTGGAGGCTTGTTACGACTTTTAAGTTTTTCAAATATTTTTTTTCCTTAAAAGGAACATACAATACCTTCATGAAGGACCAGATGTGGGCATGTCCGTTTACCATCTTTACATTTTAGTGTAAAATAATTACTGCACATAACATGAACAATTATTAGTACAATAATAATCCTGATTTAAAAAAATAAAAATAATAAGATACAACAACAAAAAAATCAGCATAAAATAAAATATAGCCAAAATATTCTTAATATAACAAAAAAATTAAGTGTATATGTGTTATATTATTAACAGAAATTAATGAGAAATTTTTTTCAGTTGTTTGTATAATGAATTATAAATGGGTTTTATTAAGAAAATAAGAAAATTTATTCATAAATAATTCCATATCCCCATTTTTCTGCAGTTAGAAATTAATATTTATTATTGAATGACTTTAATTTATTGTGTTTTTAGCTCAGTCTATTTTTATTACAAGCTGAAGTTATGGATAACAGAGTATATGGATTTAATCTGTACCCGGAAATGATATATGTTTTAATTCCATTATGTTCATCCGCTTTATTCCCTGCTTTCCTTTATGGAGTATTTCCTTTAATGGATAGAATAAGACTTTTTAGATGTGTTTTGGACAGAATCACAATAGGCTTTTTATTGGCAGTTATGTCTTATGCAATAGCTACATTTCTTGAGGCATATATTGAGGTATTTTTTTTTTTTAATAAGAATAATTCATGTGAAATTAACGAATATGATTAATAAGGATCCGTCCAAGAAAAAATATTCAATTAAACCTACAATTCGAACAGTGTTTCCTAGTTTTTATATAATAGATACTTAGTCTTGAAAGGTGTAGATAATAATATTCGTACGGAACATATCATCTTTAAAAATATAACACAGAAATACAAAAATGAAAAATAAAAATTATTTGTTGTTAGTAAATGATTAAAAACAGTTTTGTAAATGACACTGCACACTGTTTCAGTTTTGTAAATAATTTAACACACTTTTGTGTTGTTATATTTTTTAAAGTTTATATATGTTCCATACAATATTTATCTACATCTTTCAAGCTGAATATCGATTATAATAATCCCTTGATAATCATAGGACACAGTCTGAAAGTTCATTAGCAGAGAAGTGAATAAAAGGCAAATAAAGTTAATCAAATGCGTTTATTTACACACACAAGAGTATTTTATTATTTGTAACAATTAATGTAATCAATTCACTGTATTTTACATTTCAATATATTATATTACATGATAGACAAGTTAATATATTTTTCTATTTCATATGATATTATTTCTGCTCGCTTCGTGTTCCAAAAGATGAATTGTTGAAATAAATAGCTAGATATTCAAGTATAATAGATATTTTCAAGACAAATAGCTCTCAAAGTAAAAAAAAATGTCTAAAGTGAAAGTTGAGAGCGCATATTAGTGTCGTAACCCTTTATTGAAGGCATAACGGTTAAACATTGAGAAAAATACCCTTGGAGATGGGGACTTTCTGCAGATATTTATTGTAAGCAATATTAATTGCTTAAACAGTTAGCACATACTACATTTGTTCTTACACCATAGGGAGAACAATTTTTGCTAAATAGGTTATTTACATTTTTAAAAATTATTTTCCATTTCATACTAAATTGGAATCTGAGAAAATTATACATGAACTGCAAAACAATAGCGCAAGCGCCCCTAATTTCAATTAGACATAATAATGTTTAAAAACGGAAATAACATAAAAAGCATTTTTTTCCCTGATGCTGTGATTCGAAGGATTATATTTTCTAATTCCCTAGCCACCTTTTCCCTCCCCCATGAAGCTATTAAAATATGGATAAATATTAACAGGTAATTAACAGTTATTTTGCATTTTGTACTAACTTGAATTTACTATCCTCAGTGTTCCTTTTAGATTAATTTTTCTTTTCAAATAGATTTGTGGTTTTTGCAATAGATATAAGGTACAAGAAAAAATGTTGATACGCTAAGTTGGTTAAGAGATTAATATTGCTTACAAAAAATACCAGCAGAATGCGCCACCTACTGGGATAGTATTCCTGATTTTAGCCGCAAAAAGATAGAAATAATCAAATAATGATTATATAAATAGAAAAGTATGTAAAACACCAAAGATTGTGATGAATTCACAGTTAATAAATAATAAAATAATAGAGTGGCGTTATAGATAATGGCTGCTGAAGCTGTTCCTATTTTTAAACTTCAACATTTCTACTCTAACGACTATTGCCTATTGCCAGCTTCTAATAATCAGTCTAGCCACCTGCTTTGCTTGAGAAATTTTTTCAGTGGAGCTTAGTAGTAATCATGTTACTTAAAATTACCTGACTTCCTATACAGTAAAATAGTACACAATAGTAAAATAGTAGGGAGTTTCTGTAATGAAAAACCCTGATTTTATCAGTTTTTTGCGATTTTCTCAATAATATTCGTTACAAAAATTTTCCTCAAATTTGGAAGACTCACTATATAAAAATAAAGCTATTAGTTTAATTTGAACGTTTTTCCGAAAAAATTATTTAAGGGTTTCCTTCACAGGGAGGCTGCAATCCGAGGGAGCAAGGAGTGTACCGCACCCAGATAGCCGATCTTCAGGGGCGGCAAATATTTAGAAATATACAATACTTTTAAATATTAATCAAACAAATCTTAAGAAATTTTTTTCCCAACCATTTCTTGAAATTAACTGGATAGTTAACTTTTTGGAAGAAGTGTGCCCTTCCAGCTCCACCAAAACCCCCCTCTATAATTAGTTTTCTCGGGAAAAACGTTACAAACAAAAGAGTGATATATCTGAGAGTAAGTGTAACAAGTTTAACAAAACTCGATGCTGTCTTTAAGAAGAAGAACAGAAAATGAAAAAACTGTTCAGTAAAGTCACCGATTTTTTTAAATTCGGAATTTTGGTAACACATTTAATTGTAATGAATATCATACAGATGATAGAATCGTATAGTCAACTGTAATAACTCTTTAGAGGAAAAAGATTTTTCGTTTTTGAGCTAGCTATTCACATCACACGAAACATTTCTAAAAAAAAAAAAATCATATTTTGTTTCAGGGGACTTCAAAACGTGTATTTCAGAGAAAACTCAAAAGCAATAAACTTCATTAGCATTATTTGTAGTTGACGGAATTTGACGAAACTTTACTATCAATTTCACTAGTAAATTCGGCAGGATAAGTGTGAACGTCCAGAAATTTTTCGTTTTTAAGTTATGCAACTTTTACAATATTTTTTTTCAAGGCAAAATTTTTTGGGATAGCTTTAAACCTTGTATTTCCGGTGTATCGCAGGTTTTTACAGAGTAGTAAGACAAATTAATTAATAAACAAAATTCTAATGCTTCATAACGTAAATACTGCCATTTCTCTACAATCTGCTTTTACATTCCTTAGCTCATTTTGTTAAGGACGGCAATGTAAAACTTGCATCCGTACTCGTGGATGTGCTCGCGGCGTTCCATGCCATAGTAATTAAGTATTCTTTATATATATATATATTTTTTTTTTCAGATCAGCCGTCTAAAAAACCCAGATATTGAACTTGGACAAATTGCACTGGTAAATGGTTGCAATTGTACTGCGACTGTACTTATAAATTCTAAAGTTGAATACATAAAAAGAACTATACAACCTTTTGACAAATTAATAATACATAATTTAGAATGTACAGGAGTTCATTTTTTTGATTCAGTTACTGATATTATATGCCAGAATACATCTTATTCGATTTTCTACGATTTTAAAATAATTGAACGCGAGGTTAGATTTATATATATTTATTATAACAAATTTCTAGTTTGTATCGTTAATATAACCCTATTAGTTACTAAAATTATTTTTAATAACTATTGTCACTCGGGCGAACATTTTTCTTCGCCCATCCTAGTGACTTCTTAAAGCAAGTTGCAGTGTAGTTCATTTTCATATATCCCAAGTGATTTTTAGCAATATATGACTGATCTAGTTAGTATAAATAATTATCTAGTAAGGTAAAAGATGTAAATTTACACCTAAACATATTTTAACTTCAAGTATTTCCACTTACTGAATGTTTTCATTTTTAAAAACCAAAAATACAATGCCTTTTAAAAATCGAAACAACATGTGACCCAGTAGTCATAACAAAATACTTTCCAGAACAGTGGGCAAACTGTTTTTGCTGTATGCAAATCTGGGTTATAACATGTTTATCAAGACATCCTAATGATTGGCAAACACCCGAAACTGGATGATGACCACAAAATGAAGGAAACAGGCTATCACGAAAAATCATGCTTTCCAGCACTGCGGACCCAACCACAAAGATATTAGATGAAAAACACTTGAGTTTCCATTTCAGTGGTTTGATAGAATCCGACGTTTCCCCATATTGCAATGAGCTTCTTCAGGATCATTAGTCCTTGAAAGCTAATGGAGAAAATAATCTTGGTAGAAAAGGGACGTGGCCATCTTGGCTGTAGGTGAGTAGTATATAATAGGCGATTCTGGGACAGATTTTTGCTCCCTCACCTACCCCCCTCGCCTTCTACCTTCCAACCTTCCCTGTCCATGATCCACCACCCCCCTCACCGCCCTAGTTACCCCTCTCCCACCACATGATCCCTCTCCCCTCCCCCAACCTATTCCCAACTTTTCCCCCACCCCCTCCCCATCCCCTTTTCCTGTAAGCGAAGAAATATTAAAAATTAATTTTTTTTTTTGCTTAGGTCAGCAAAAGCGATCTCACAACCTTCGTCATCCAAGTCCATCACTTACACCACTCAGCTATAGTGGTAACTTGGCAATAGTAGTTTTCTTTAGATCCTTATACCTCACCCCCACATACTTCTCCCTCATCTCTCTCATATCCTTTCTCTCTCTCTCTCTCTCTCTCTATAGATATATAAAATATATACACAGAGACTTAAAGAGAGGCTCCGCCCCACGTACCCCAGGCCAGGGTTCATTAACCTGTATTTTTCCATTCGTACAAAAGTTTATTAAACCTCTATGTATGCACAATGTTTGCAATATAATATATTTACTTATTTTTTTTTTTAGACGGATACTTATGTAAGTTTTTTGGTAAACAATAAACTAAAACTTAATCTATGGTTCCTTCTTATCTACTTTTATCGATCAAGTATATTGACATTTAATACAGTATATTGATTTATGAGTCACTTACCTGTGTAAGGTTTTTGGTAAGCAATTTACAAGTTAATCTCCATTTTCCTTTCTTTTTTTTTTTATTGATCATTATATATTTATAGAATCCAATATATCGGTTATTTTTTTTTTTTTGGCACAGTTTAAAGTTGTTGGACCTGTTATCGACGAAATAGTTAATAATATGTTTTATCGAACTAATTGTTTATGCAATTAAAGAAAGGAAAAAAAGCTAGTGATTTAATAACTGGTGTATCTCAATTTACATACCAAATTCCGCATATTTAATCACTAGACAGATACTTAGTTTTTTTTGGTAAACAGATGAGTTTTTTTTTTTTTAGACGGTTACTTATGTACGTTTTTTGGTAAACAATAAACTAAAACTTAATGTATGGTTCCTTCTTATCTACTTTTATCGATCAAGTATATTGACATTTAATACAGTATATTGATTTATGAGTCACTTACCTGTGTAAGGTTTTTTGGTAAGCAATTACAATTTAATTTCCATTTTCCTTCTTTAAGAAAAATCTATTTAGCCTATTATACAAAACACACCGAGGACAGCCGAACTACAGAGCCGATAATAACCGAACAGTCCTTATTTTTTTTTTAAAAAAAAAACATTACACAATCATTTGTAATTAAGTTGTCCAAGTTTTCTAATAATAACCACAGTCCAAATCGTTCGTTAGTAGGTTTTACTTTTCTTCCATAGAGCTGAGAAACACTTAACACTTTGTGCGAGCCCATGTTGTCTCTGCCGATGACCGATTAACACTTAATTACAAAGGACTCCACTATGAGTTAAATCTCCACTTTCCTTTTTAAGATAATTTTTTGTTTTGTTTATCGATCAACTATATTTATAGAATCTATTATATCGTTTTCTTTTTGGTACTGCTTAAAGTCGTTGGATCTGTTATCTAACGCAATGTACGACGAAATAGTTAATAATATGTTTTGTCGAACTAATTGTTTATGCAATTAAAGAAAGGACAAAAAAAAAAGCTAGTGTTTAACCAGAGATTTAATAACTGTTGTATCTCAATTTACGTATCAAATTCCACATATTTAATCACTTTTCTAATCTAAAACGTACTCAATTTACACACATCTTTCCGTCAATTCTTGCAAAGAAGAGATGTAAGTTTTCGGTTAGAAATGTAGAAAGTGCCTATCTTACAAATTTACATGTAAGAAATAAAAGTAAGAAAAGCGATTTATGCGTACATATTAAAACTAGTAATTTAAATGGAACTTATATATTTTTAAACACTTTTTATTAGAGCAAAAGTAATTTTCTCTAGAGATAACTACTGTAAGTTTGCAGTTAAATTGTAAAAGTCGAAAGTGCGTATCTTAGAGCTTAACATGTAAGAAATAGAAGCAAGAATTGCGGTATATACGCATTTATTAAAACTAGTAATTTAACTGGAATTTATATGTTATACAT
>JAAEAF010006109.1:0-58545 GCA_011037195.1 Triatoma infestans | reverse complement strand
ATGTATGTATGTATGTATGTATGTATGTATGTATGTATGTATGTATGTACATATGACTAACATAATTCCAAAAAAAAAAGTAAAAAAAATCATAGGATGTTTAAAATATAATATTTCGTTATAGTAACAGTAAATCGGTTTACCGCAAGAGGTTTTTGATTTTTTGGGGGAATTTTCTCGAAAAAAGCTTACAACTATTTCCTTTAAACTTGGTATTATGCTAACTGCACCAGATATAAGCGTATCAATTTTATTTGAAACTTAAAAAAAAAAAAATTGATTTGCCTGCTATTTTGGGGCGATAAATTTAAAACGTTATATGTAGTTACTTGAGTGTTTCTGGTGCGCTCTACTGGGCCAGAATATATCACCTGCCAAAGTTAGTAGGTAGGTACACTTATCTGCCTACAACACCTGCATTAATGTTGGGACCAATATGTAAAATTTGAGTATAAGAATATTTGTCATTTATATATAATTATACAGACAGAAGTAAGAGAAAGTTGTGTGAGTGTTTCACACCAGGTTTTTTTATTTTCTATACATTTTTTTTAGGCGGAGACAATTATTTTAGGCTTGCGGATGTGACGTTTTAGGTGTCTATCTAAAGTTTCATAGACACCACAATCTGGCTGGGTAGTCCGAGTATCGTCGGGGTATATGGGAAGTGTGGGGGAAGAATGTGATATTAACACCAACGAACATAATAAGGAATTGAATTTTAAATCATAGGGAATTAAGGGCTATTCCTGTGAATAGGAGGTATCATTGAATAATTCCTCCTATAATGAAAAATACGGCTCCTATAGAGAGAACATAGTGGAAGTGTGCTACAACGTGTGCGGATGTGACGTTTTAGGCATCTATCTAAAATTTCATTCCAATATGAATTTACGTAGGTTTTTGCGCCATACCTAAAAAGTATAAGAATGAAATGTGTTTTAAAAAAAATTGTGACGTGGAAGTTGAGAAATAAATTAGAAAAATGCCACCATTTTGTTTTTTTCATAAGAGATACGGAATTACTTTTCATAAATTTTGTCGGACAGGGTGAATTTAAATCGTTTAAAAAAAACAAAAACAAGTTTTTCGGCTATTTAATTTATAATTTATTCTACAGGTAATATTCCAATAGAAGATTTAAGAGAGATTTAAGTATTTTGATTTATTAATTCTAATATCATGAAGAGAAAAAAGAAAATTAAAAAGAAAAGAAAAATCGAAACAGTTGAAAAACGATGCGATACAGATGACATATAAGATCGTGGCGGGGTGGAGGGAGGCTTAAAGATTAAAAGATTAAATACTTAATGACGCTTGCGAATAATAAAGAGCACCGGAAGTAATCGGCCTTGACCTTTCAAGGGCGTAACTATGTCAACTTTTTAGAGTTGCAGAAAAATGAGCGGCGAAAAAAGAAGATGAAGACGAAGAAGAATTAATCGCCAAAAAAAAAATTGCGAAAAACAAGTTTTCACAAAGTATCATTACGTTAAAAACAAAGAAGACAAATCGACTGAGTGATAAACAAAAACAGAAAAACAGAATTTCTCGCAAAAAAAAAATAAAATGAAATATAAAAAATAATTTATATAATAAAAAGTTCACCTACATTATTTTTTCGTTTACTTTATTTATTTATTTATTTTGATTAATTATTATGATACTCAATATATACATGTTTATATAAATTTATATAGAGAGAATGTTACTATAAAAAATTTAATGTATGTATATTTATGTATTCTTTATTTTATAAATACGACAAGAAGGTATTTTATTTATTTGAAGTTAGAGGTAATAAAAATAAACTTTAAGAGATATATATGTAACCTTTTCATATCGGTGTAAAATAAAAATTTATTAACCTCCATCCATATCAGATGTTATTTTTTTTAATTTTTTTTATTTACTTTTTATCTCTGATCTGGGCATTAATTCATGGTGCAAGATTTCTCGACTTAGTTGTCGTATTGTTTTTCTCTTTCTTTTTACTCCCTCTCTTTCCTGTTGGCAAGTGTAAGGAAGTATTGCAGCATTGGTGGCAGATTTTTTTCATAATTAAGATTTCACCGGAAATCAATGTTTTCAGGTCCTCTCAGCATGTTTTGTGTGTGTGTGTGTGTGGTCAGTATAACTCAAAATATTTTACGATTCTTACACCTTTATATTAAATGTGTTGCCAAAATTCTAAATTTGGAAAAAGATTACATCACCGGAAGTGCTCATGTTTTTTTCTTTTATTTCTCTTATTTTTTCTAGTTAAAGGCACCGACGGATTTCTTTAAACATAGAGTAACAAGACCCCTAATGTATCGAATTCCCTGTCGATGGATGTGATCCCTAAACTCCGGGTCCCAAGTCATTGCATTTCTAAAAACCAGTGTAATGTTTGTGAAACTAATGGAAAGGAAATTTACCTCCTCGTAATTAAAAAAAGAAAAAAAATCTACAGATTGTGCCGGGACAAGACCTACTCAGTCATGTAGTAGATGTGATTACATTGTAGTCCAGAAGATAGCGCCCAAAACATGGAATCATCCACCTTCATTCTTCAACATATGAAATTTAACGCCCACAAATTCCATATCATTTTGTGTGGAAAATATTACAAATAAAACTGATGTGTATTATATCTGGTCAGAATTTCATTTTTATTTAGAAAATCGTTATAATCGTATTTAAGTAAATTCCAAAAAAAAGAAGTAAAAACTCAAAAAACTAATATTATAAAGTCGTACTTCCGGTTAACAACTTTTCTTCAACTTTGATTGAATTTCTAACAATGGTTCTAATGTACATTAATATTATATAGATGGCAGATCCATTCGTTGTACTGAAATGGTGCTTTAGGAGAAAGCCTATTACTGCTGTTCTATCAAAACCCCAGCAAAAAAATTCAACTTCCAAGGAAAATGTTGCAAATAAAAAAGTGATCTTTTAGATATTAGTATATCGGCAAAATATTGGAAAAACAGTAACGTCGTATTTCCGGTTGATTGATGGATTTCGCCCGAAGCCATCATATCATCAAATGTTATAGTTGTGTACAAACGGAATAATACAAAGTTTGAGCTTCCTCTGATTTTTCATTTTTGAGAGATTTTGTTCTCAAAGTCACGCACATACATACACATACACACACACACACACACACACACCATTCACTAAAAGAATTTTTTCCTCGAACTCAAAAACCTCAAAACTTCTATTTCCGGCGAAAACTCAATTTCGAATACTTGCCATGGATCACATGAATGCTTAGTAAAAACTAGATTACAAAGAAACTGGTGAGTGATTGGTACAATATACATGATGTACCAGAATTAGTATTTTAGGTGTTGACTAATCCTAGATAAATTTAGATTTCTTTGGATTAATTTTTGTTAGTATTCTAGTTAGAATGCTGTATAAAAAAAAAATAAATAAATAAAAAGACTAGACACGCAACATAAGTCACTAGAACATTACGCACAGGCTAGCAAACAGCATTACATTTTATATTTACTAAACAATGCTGCCAACATAAAATAAAAGAGCGTCAAAAAAATCCTTTTCAACTTTATTAGCGTCACTTCTTAATAAAAATGTGTTTTGTGAAAAAAAAGAAAGAAATAAACACTAACTTTGAAATAAATCCTTGTCTCTTATAAGTAATGTTTAGAAAAATTTATAAACAGTTTCCGACCATTACTAAGAATGATTTGATTAAAATATAGTGAAATTAATCGACATTTATTTGTGAGGGTGTAGTGGAATCGATAAAAATTCTTTTCCAATTGTCCTAAAAAAGATACGAATTACGCACACCATTTTCTCAGATCAAATTTTACAAAACATTTGTATAAATAAAAATAATAGCCTTTGTTAAAGGAAGGGATTAGCTCAATGGTTAGTGCACTGGGCTCACACGCGGAGGTCCCGGGTTCGAGTACAGGTATGCTGCCCTTAGATTTTCTCTCCCTAGGAGCCTTTCCAGCTCACTGTCCGGTGATAGACAGTATGTCTGTAACGGGAGGCCGGCAGTGCACTGAGAAGGCAACGAGCACAAATGACCATCGGCGTTGATGCGCCTTCAATTAAAAAAAAAAAATTGCCTTTATTACTCCTAACAGAGGAAATACTGCGAACATGTCAAAGTTTTAAACAAAGTTTTCACCGGAAATACATCCGCAGAGTTGAGAAAAAGCGAACCAAAGTATCATCTCAGATACGAAAAATCGCAGAAAGTATCCTGTTTAGGTACAAAGTTTCGCACAAAATCCATCCACCGGAAGTGCGCCTTTCGTGAATTTTTTTTTTGTTCAGTTATTCGCGATTTTCTTTAAAAAAAAAAACTGCTCTAACAAATTTCTTTCTTTAAAATACGTATATTACCTACAGACAGTCCATAAATATCTTCACTTTTATTTGAAATATTTGGGAATTTTGGGGGGAGAGGTATGGAGCCAATAATGTTCACTTTCCCATAAAGTACCACTTCAGTATAATGTGTAGTTCTACTACCACCTATATAATATTTAATACACATTGGACACATTGCTAGAATTTTCAAATTTGAAGAAAATTGGTTAACCGGAAGTGAAACGTTACAGAAGAAGTTCTTGGATTTTTTTGTTATTTTCTGTTGTGGGATGCCAACTGAAATACAAAAAAAAATATTTTACGTAGTTTTGCGGAATTTGATGGGTTAAATTTGAAATGTTATATGAGGTTGGTTGAATGTCATTGGCACTGTCTGCTGGACTACAACGTAATTACACTTCTTCTGCCTACCTGGGCAGGTTCTTGTCTTCAGACAGTAAGAGAAAGTAAGAGAGAAGTGGTGTGAGTATCTTACAACAGATTCATTTATTTATTTATTCATTTCTTTTTTTTTTTTAGGTTTAGAAATGTTTAGAATTTGTTCGCTAATAAGGTATCATGTATAATATCTCGTTATATACAACAACAAAAGAAACTACAAATTTTATAAATTTCAAAGGCGGCCTAATTTAATTAATCAGGCTTGCTTGTCGTAATTATCTACCTGAGTGATACTAGCTTTTTATTTTTTTTCCCAAATGTCATTTGACGTAGACATTTTGGCTATATATATATACATATATACAGTAAAGAGTATTGGCAGTTGTACACAGGATGTTTATTTGTCCGGTGAAATTTTATCATTGAAGGTATTTTGACGTCATCACTCAGTATGAGTTTATTTTGTCAAATAAAGTTTTAAATATCAACTTCCTTACTTACGTCTCGACAATTTTATTAAATAAAATTCTTTCTTTGATATATAATTATTAAAATGTTAAATTTAAATGATATGGTAGAAGAGATGGATATCAGATATCAGAGAATAACTTACACCTAGATAAGAACTTTCTTTATAATAAATTCCTTTAATTTTGTTTACTTTCTCATACTCTCTAATAAGAGGAAGTATTGCGATTATGTTAGATTTTCGAAATCGAGTTTTCACCGGAAATACAGGTTTTCAGTTCCCCTGTATGTGTTTGGGTTAACAGAACATCTTAAAAATGAAAAGTCGCAGGAAGCTCAAACTTGGTATTACTTTTAGGTACTACCATATTAGACACGAAGATTACAGGCAAAATCCATCAACACTAGATGCGAGTTTCTTGAATGGTTTTTTTGTTCTTCCGTTTTTCACGCAAATGGCTCTTTAAACTAACTATACTAGCTACACACATAAGTACCTATCGTTTTTATTTGAAACATTATCCTGGGAAAATTAATATTTTGACAGGCTCTGCTGGAACAAAGTTGCGTTATGCTTTCCTCCAAAGTACCATTTCAGTATAATATATAGTTTTATCACTTACATAGTAGGAAGACACATTAGAAGTATTGATAGAAGTCCAAATTTGAAAAAATAAAAGGTTAACCGGAAGTGCCATTTTACAGAATAGATTTTTTGAGTTTTCTGGAATTTCCTTGAAAACCTATTAAATGATTTTCTTTAAACTTGGAATGCTTGGTGGATAGATAAAAACGCGTCACTTTTATTTGAAACATTTTTCAATTGATTTTAGAGTTGTATTGGAGAGGGGAGTCTGTCAGTTAGTTTAAATTTAAATTTGTACAAGTTTTGTTAGTTTTGACACAGAGCGCTCCATTTAAGGGCTGCTCAGGTATAGAATGAAATTCCTACCACCGTTTTTATGGCCAGCCTAAACTAAACATTGTAACGTTGCAATTTTTAAGAAAATTTCTTGATTAAATTGTATTAATTAAGAGAAAGTGTGATTTTTTTTTCATGCTCAGGTGATCTCAGATATTTGTTAAACATGTGCGAAACATACAATACATTATCTCGGAAATTCGTCACGATCGCAAACCTTCCTTTTACAACAAAAATAGAAACTAAAACTATGGTGTGAATCATTCACATGACCTTTCACATGACTAAAATTATCTCATTACAATATTCTATTTGTAGTAGAAGAACGAAATGAAAAATAATAGTTTTTAAAAATAAGTTAGAATATTTTATAATGTGAATTTAACTTCAAGAAGATTGTATTTTAGTATCAGGTACTGTAAATTGGGATCATACTAAATAGAAAAACAAAGGCACAAATCCCGTTAGGGCAAACCTTTTGTACAAGCTAATTCCCCCCGCTAGAGAGAGAGAGCAATTCCAAAGAATAGAGAGAGTCTTAACTCAGCCTTTAAACCATACAGTCGTAATGCTACTTCCAAGGCTAGAACACTTCAGGAATCGCTCTCTTAGTAATAGTGCCAGTTATAAGTTAAAACATAAGAGTTTAGCATTTAATCTAGATTAATTAATTGATTTATACTTAATCGCTGTCATATTATAAAGCTATTTAAATTCAGTTGGAAAATATATATATTTTATAATCAGTGGTGCTTTCTTGATTATATTCTTATATTCTATTTCAAACAAACATTCAAGCCCTTTTCGCTTAAACGCTCACGCTACAAGCT
This sequence comes from Triatoma infestans, assembly GCA_011037195.1. NCBI lineage: Eukaryota > Metazoa > Arthropoda > Insecta > Hemiptera > Reduviidae > Triatoma > Triatoma infestans. Next base: position 51,579 of record JAAEAF010006109.1, on the reverse strand, counting down.
ACCTACAAACATCACCAATCACATTACATATTCAATAAATTTTCTTATCAAATTTAGTGTATTACTAAATAATCTTTCTTGGCCTTAGCATTATTGTATTATAAATTAGTGGCTGGGAATTAGCTCCAGCTTGTTGATTTTTTGGGGAATGATTCTTGTATGGTTTTTACCTGAATAGTGCCTTCACTGTATAGAAATAGGCCTGAATCCGGGACTTGATTGCCTCCATCAGCCCACACAAAAACTAAATAAGATCAAAGTTCAAATCCAATGAATAGATACTCTCGAGCCATTTTCCAGAAAATTTGAGAAAAACATAAAAAACTGTTCGGTAATACTTTACTTTTCGGTTAATATATTTTCTTCAAATATGTAATTTATTTTATTGCAACTTAATGTTATTACAGCTATTAGGTGTAACCTGCAATGTTATTACAGCTATTAGAAGTGTAACCTGCAATGTTATTACAGCTATTAGAAGTCTAACCTGCAATGTTATTACAGCTATTAGAAGTCTAACCTGCAATGTTATTACAGCTATTAGAAGTGTAACCTGCAATGTTATTACAGCTATTAGAAGTGTAACCTGCGCTGACGTGGCACTTTAGGTGGAAAATATGAAGTTTTAGCTTCCTGGGAAAAAGAAATTTTCCTAGGAAATGTTTCGAATAAAACTGAGATCAGCCTTTTTTTACTTTCTCATACTCCCAAGTGAGAGAGGAAGTATTGTGATCATGGCAGCTTTTTGAAATTAGTTTTTCACCAGAATGAATGAGGTTTTCAGCGAATGATCTGTGAGCTGGTGTGTGTGTGTGTTTTAACAAAATATCTCAAAAATGAAAAGCTGTAGGAAGCTCTAATTTTTGATATTCTCTAATACTACCGCATCTGGACACGAAGGGATTTTGAGATATTCGGATTTATCTTGAAAACCACTAGTTTCTCACAACGATTTCCAGTTAACTTACAAAATTAATTGCTTAGATGTAAACTTTTATTTGAAACATTTTACACAAAAAAATTGATTTTAGTTTTCAGCGCAAGTGTTTGACGTTGTATATCAAATAAATGCGAATGGTCGGTGTATATATTATTGGCGCACTTCTCACTTGCCAACCTGGTGTTGGTATACAACTCGAGTGTTTCACACCATATTTTGTTTTCTAGCTGCTGTAACTCATTTTTAAAAAACTCTAGGAATATTACTGGGGAAGAAGATTAGTTCCAATGTGTGATTTTGTGAGTTTATTAAATGGTAATACAAAATATTAAGGGAATAAAGTAAATTCTATTATAAAAACTGAAATTTAGGAACGAAACTCCATTGAATGTTTCCATATTATGTGAAACATGTCAGTAGATGGTGATTGATAAGGGAATATCATGGCCTTAATATCAATAAATTGCAGAATATCAACTGAGGTAGCTCGTACAATGCACATATCAAACTGTTGACAGCTTATCGCTGGCATACCACTGCACCAAGGATTACCTGTCTAATTAAACTGAAATAATTACATTATAGCATCCTTGTTGATATATCACATCATAAGTATCCCCTATAAATACATGTAATTTAAATTACAAATTTTGAAAATATATAACTGAAAGCTCAAAATAAATTAAAGGAAATCAACTTAGGCAACTGCGCAGTTTTAGAGATATTTTGTTCATAATTCAACCACCTTCGTCTAAAAAAATAAACAAACAAAAAGCAAGTATTTTTTTCATATTCAGAGGATATCAACATATGCATTTCCGGCGTAAACCTAATTTCGAAAATTTAACACGCTATAACCTGATTCCGGTTATTTTGAAAATTTCTCAGATATTCAGATAGTTGGGCGCCAGGCTTTTCAGCCAGTGATTTAAATAAAATCAAATAATAAAAATTATTAAAAATCAGAAGAGATAAAGAGAAAGATAAAGAAACTACGTACCAGTAAAGACAAGCTTTTCTTCATTCAGGCAGTCTAACAGGCAATGAAAAATGTACAGGCAAGTTCGATAATACATATATTTTCCAATCCAAAAGATAATAAAAATAATAAGGAAGGTATACCTTTACAAAAGAAAATATTATATGATAAAACATACATACAGATATATATACACAAAGAGAGAAATACGAAACTCGGAAAGTTATTAAATGTCCGAAAAGGCCTTGTATAACGGAAAACGGAAAACTGTTTCACAATTTCGCCGGCAAAGGTTTTAGTGAGCTTTTACGATAGTTGTGGCCACTTGAGCTTATCATACTCCACTACTGGAGTGGGAGACAGTCAGGCTCTCACTCGCCTTTCGCCCCACTCCTTAATTCTCGGGCCCTGCAGCGCCTTATGCACGTACTTGGTTACACTCCACCCTTCCTTCGGGGCGATGGACCTCCGAGCCTTAGTCTTGATAGGCCTTGAGATGGGCGACGTGGCAGCGACCAACAGGCTTGCCTTCTAGCGTCGCCAGCTCATATACATTACTAGAAATCACCTTGTGGATGAGATAGGGCCCTTCATATTTCGGTGCCAGCTTGGCAGAAAAGTGACGCTGCGTATCAGAGAGAGGGTGGCTGCGTTTCCAGACCTTCCCACCTACTTTGAACGAAGTTCGTCTTCTTCGCAGGTTATAGTAATGCGCCTGTTTAGTTTGGGCTCGCATCAAGTTTTCTTCGACCATCACTCTCAGCTCTTTAAGCTTCGCCAAGTGCTGTTGCCATCCTTTCGTTGGTGGTACCTCCGTCGACTCTTCAGGTAGTGCTCCTAAATTGTAATTTAACCCCGGTTGCATAAGCTCTCTCCCAAAATTCAGATAGGCGGGAGTACAACCTATTGAAGAATGCACGCTTGTATTTAGGGCAAACATAAACTCAGATAAATAAGTATCCCATGATTTGTGATTGGAACCCACATAAGCCGAAATCATAGTCTTTATTATCCGGTTGACTCTTTCCACCGGGTTAGCTTGTGGCCAATAAGGTGGAGTGCGAGAATAGGTAATACCGAAAGCTTCGGATAAATCTAACATAAGGCGATGGATATAAGGAGTTCCACTGTCTGTGTGTAGAATCAGCGGAGTTCCCCAGCGAAAAATTACAGCTTTCTTGAAAAACTTTATAACTGTAGCTGCATTAGCGGATCTTATGGGAATCAATTCCGTCCACTTGGAGAAGGTATCTTGGAAGACAAGGATGTAGGAATTGTTTTGGCTCGAACGAGGTAGAGGACCAATAATGTCGGAGCAAACTCTTTGCCAAGGACGAGGTGGTGGTTGAAGGTTCATAATTCCCACTGGAGCACGCTGCTCCGGTTTATGCATTTGACATGTCTTGCAGGATTTCACATATTCTGCCACGTCTTGATATAATCGAGGCCAGAAGTACACGTTCTTTATTCGGGCTACCGTTTTGTCTATACCTAAATGTGCTGACTCCGGCCTATCGTGAGAGGCAGAGATAACTTCCTGGCGTTCAGAGGGAGGTACTACTTGCTTCCAAGCGTCCACCGTATCCCCTATGGACCGTTTTATTTCATCAGGAATATAGAAATACAGTTTTCCTTGATCAATTTTCCAGTCAGGATAGAGAGATGGACATTTCCTGACTTGATCAAATCTAGTGGCATACCATATCTCCCGGGGGTCTTTACTTTCTGTAATGGAAGCACACTGAATACTAGGTATTCTAGATAAGGCATCAGGGACATGAAGTTCTAACGCCTTGAAGTTCTAACGCCCATCTGGCTAATCGACCGGTTGGGTCTTTTAGGTTATGTAGATAGCGTAAACAGTTATGATCAATGACGACTGTGAATTCATAGCCTTCCAGATAAGGCCGAAATTTCTTGATGGCCCATACAACCGCCAAACATTCTTTCTCCGTCACTGAGTATTTGCGTTGACATGCCGTGAGACTTCTACTGGCGTAAGCAACCACACGCTCTTGCCCAGATTGCACCTGACTTAATACTGCGCCAACGCCTACTTGGCTGGCGTCTGTTTGTAGCGTAAAAGGTAAGTCAAAATCTGGTCTGGCCAAGATGAGAGCATGAGTGAGAATTTCCTTCAGGCAGTTAAATGCTTCCTCTTGGTCCGAATCCCAAACCCACTTCTGATCTTTCCGAAGCAGTTTGGTGAGGGGGTTGATTTTATCAGAGAAATTAGGAATGAATCGTCTGTACCACGACACCATTCCAATGAACCGACGCAGCTCAGACAAATTTTTGGGTGAAGGATACTTCTTTATGGGTTCTACTTTGACCGGATTGACTTGTAACCCTTTGTCATTTAAAAGGAAACCTAAAAATTCCATTTCATAGCACCCAAATTCGCACTTTTCAAGATTCAATTGCAGACCGGCATCCAGAAGTCGTCTAATGACCTCCCGAAGGTATCGTAGATGAGTCGGGAAATCCTTAGTGGCGATGATAATGTCATCTAGGTAGGCAAATACATGGGGGGAAAGTTCGGGACCAATAAGGGAGTCTAACAACCTTTGAAATGTTGCTGGAGCTCCGCAGAGACCGTACGGCATTTTCTTAAATTGGTATAACCCCTTGCCTAAGGCAATAAAGGCAGTTATTTCCCGGCTAGGTACAGAGAGAGGTATTTGGTGGTAGGCATGTGCCAGATCTAACTTGCTTAGATATTGGCAGGCTTTAAGTTGATCAAGGATTGAATTCATCAGGGGAAGGGGGTAGTTATCTTTTTATGTTATTTTGTTCACACGTCGGTAGTCTACACAAAATCGGTAGTTCTCATTGGGCTTCTTTACCATTACGATCGGACTAGACCATGGACTATTTGAAGGTTCTATGATATCATTTTCGAGCATGCGGTCTATTTCTGAGTTGATAATTTCTTGAATTTTTGGTGAGACCTGATACGCTCTTTGCTTTATTGGAGGATGGTCGGCAACATTTATGACGTGTTCTATTAACGTAGTCATTCCTGTCGATTTATTTTGTTTTACTTTTAATTCCGTTTCTAACAGATGATCGAGGTGAGCTTCCTCTTTAGTGGTAAGCCGGCAGAGTCCCGCTAGACCATTCTCGATCATGTCAAACGTAGCTGCTTGGAAGTCATAGGTAATGTCAGGCATATCTTTGAAGTACCACTGTAGGCCAGCCACATCAAGTACTATGTCTATGGCGGCCTGTGAATCAAGACCCAAGATACAAGGTATTGGAAGTGAAGGTAATATTCCAAAGCGCAAATTAACAATTCTTCCCTTAAGGGTTACCGGTAAGGTAGTGGTAGAGGTAACGGTTTCTCTAATCCCATTTGCCATATTAACTGAGTAAGGCCGCACTTCTGAGATAAGTGCACCTAATTGTTCAAGACGATATGCAGTAGCCGCGTTGAGATACGATTGGACTGCTCCCGTATCCACTAAAGCCAGAAAAGTTACGTTTAATGAGTTACATTCTAAGAAAAATCGAGAATCAGAATGGGCAGGCCCAGAAGTATGAACAGATACTATTTTAGTTGGGGAATCGAAAGAAGACCCAGCTCCACGATTCCTAGTAAAACTGGTTGAGGTTATGGAGGAGGTAGTAGAGTCTGCGTTTCGCGAGCCATGGTCGACTCTAGAGCCTTGACTCACGATCCGTTTCCCGGATGTGAACAATTCGGGCAAGTTTTGAAAGTAACCTTTTGTTTCCCACAATGGTAACAAAATAAAGTTTTTCTTGGCTTCTTGCAATTGGGTATTTATGTCCTCAATCATGACAATTCCAACAACGGTAAGATGGCGGTAACGAATCTTTAGAGAGATCCTTCTTTTCTGTCTTAGGCGACGAATTATTTCTAGAGGACTCCAATGTGCGGGATGGTTTGGCCTCTACAGAAAATACGGAGGAGGAGTGTTTTTCTATTTTATTTTTATTAAAAGACTTCTTGGGTGACCCCAGTCCTTTGTATGCGGTATCGGGGCAAAGGGACTTTTCTTTAGGAGGTGGAGGGCGAAAGGTTTTAGACCTTTCCTCAAGTTGTTCGAACTCCTGCCCTTTGTGAAGGAGATCGGCAATGGAAGTGACTTCCGCAAACCGAATGTGAAATTGATATTTAGGCAATAGATTTTTATAAATCTTTTCTAATTGTTCTGCTAAAGAAAGTGGTTTTGTCAAACGATTCATCAGTGTACGAAGATTTATAACAAATGTAGAAATATCTTCTTGATCACCCTGGGTTCGACGATCTATTTCTCTTTTCAGTCGATCTTGGTAATCAAAAGGGAAAAATGTATTACGGAAATTTCGTTCAAATTCTTCCCAATTTGTCCACTCAGATTTGTTCAGGCGGTACCATAATAAAGGTGTACCAGTGAACATTAGAGGAAGCCATGAGATGAGAGTAGCATCCGGAATGTTAAATATGGTACGACGTTCCTCAAGAGTTATTAGAAAATCTTCCGCACTACATGTAGACGATCCGTCAAATTTAAGATCGGCAAACGGCATTTGGTAAGGGGAAGGAGATATAAAGTTAGGACCTAACATATTAGGGTGACTTAGGACAGGTGGAGAAGTACTGTAAGTTAACGGAACTGTCCCCGGTAAGGTGGAAGGGACCCCGGAGGTATGAGGGTCGGATATTATCCCCTTGTCACCTTTTGTCATGTCTACATCTGAAGAGACCGTCCACAGCACTGGTCTATTTACAAAGAAATTCCTCAGACGTTCTCTGAGACTCGCAACGTTACCGTCAGTTGGGAGTGAATATCTCTGTAATATTTCTAATATTTCAACTTTGTTCAATTCATACATCCATTGAAGTTTGGGCGGTAGATCGTGGGATAATTTGCCGTCAGGCATAGAAAATTATTGGGGAGCTTATACAATTCGCAGTATGTACAAAACGTAAAATAGATAACATGAAAAAAATCAGATAGAATACCTTTGAAATTATTAAAAGAAAAGAGAACAGAAAATAAATTACAGATAGTATCGAGAAATATTATAAAGTAATATCTCTGTAAGAAATGAAATAGTAAATAAAAGAATGAAAAATAAGCAAGCCTTATTTGAAGTAATTAGGTGTAGAAAATAAATTTTAAGTTCTATATGTATATGAAGTACAAATAAAATTGTAAGTAATAGAGAAAGAAAAATAAATGTAACTTATAAAATAAAATCTAATACTTGTAATTAAGAAGAAATAGAAATAGAAAACATAACAAAAAAAATGCATTCACATTAATAAGATAATAGATCGCTAGAAAACTTCAGTTTTCAAATAATAATAGGTAATTTTCACTATACAAAAAAAATTAAATAGATATCTAAGTAATTACTATAAACAGTTATGTACAAAAAAAAATCATCAAAAGAAATTTATTTATTTTATTGTAAATGATTTCATCAAACTTATAATGTAGCTATTCAAAGCTAAATGAAATTATAATTAACGATATTATAAGAAAAAGAAAAGAAATAGTTGAATATCATTTATTAAACAGGAAAAAAAAAGTATTTCCATTTTACTTATTAAAGTTAAAAGTTATAAAAATTGCAGTTATTTTCTTCTTTGAAGAAAGAAAGATTTACGAGAATTCACAATAAACAAGTGAATAGTAAACAGTACGATGTTTTCAATAACTACACTTAATCATGTGAACTCATATACGTACGCTGATAACTAGCGTACTTTAAATTCTTATTGTTTATTCCAATAAACTAACTTCTAAATATTTCTAATAAAGTAGAACTTATTTATAAAATAAATTTTCTTAATAAATCGTAATACGCTTTTAATAATGTATTATACATGTAAAATTAAGAATAATTATTAAAATTTATACATGCCTGCTTTATTATAATGCCTGATTTACTATTATACCAAAAATGTATTATCTGACCCCACGTTGTTCGCCACTTATAACCAATCCCGGTTATTTAGAAAATTTCTCAGATATCCAGATAGTTGGGCGCCAGGCTTTTCAGCCAGTGATTTAAATAAAATCAAATAATAAAAATTATTAAAAATCAGAAGAGATAAAGAGAAAGATAAAGAAACTACGTACCAGTAAAGACAAGCTTTTCTTCATTCAGGCAGTCTAACAGGCAATGAAAAATGTACAGGCAAGTTCGATAATACATATATTTTCCAATCCAAAAGATAATAAAAATAATAAGGAAGGTATACCTTTACAAAAGAAAATATTATATGATAAAATATACATACAGATATATATACACAAAGAGAGAAATACGAAACTCGGAAAGTTATTAAATGTCCGAAAAGGCCTTGTATAACGGAAAACGGAAAACTGTTTCACAATTTCGCCGGCAAAGGTTTTAGTGAGCTTTTACGATAGTTGTGGCCACTTGAGCTTATCATACTCCACTACTGGAGTGGGAGACGGTCAGACTCTCACTCGCCTTTCGCCCCACTCCTTAATTCTCGGGCCCTGCAGCGCCTTATGCACGTACTTGGTTACAACGCTCACATGACTTCCTCTTAAGGAATAAGAGAAAATACAAAAATTCTGGCCTTGGTTCTTTACAATGAATTAAATCAGCTGATAAGTTAATAGAAAGTTACTCACAAAAAAAACAGCTGATATTTCAACTCGTATTTTAACTTTTAGCGTTTATGTACAATGAAATTTCCCTCTTTAAGTTCAATCGATCTATCAGATTGATCCATGAATCAGCACTGAGTTCCCATTGCTTTTATTTAATTCATTCATGTTAACCCATACTCTTATTGAATATAAAATTTTCATCACGTATGACTGCTTTCTTTTCGTGCTGTACGAAAAAGTTTTCTTTTAGAACATGAACTGTCACGGGATATATGTACATATTTGGTGATTAGGTTTCAATTATTTTTTCATGCTTTTCTCTCGAACATAGCAGCAACGGTTTATAAAAGGTTTATGGCAGCACGTTCAAGCGGCAGTATTGATCATTTAGGTTAAAAGTAAAACACTAGATGAAGAGGAGAAGCATTAATAGTCCTTTAATTGTCCTTGTAATATTAAGGAAATGATTTCATAGGCAGGTAAAAATATTCTGCCTTATAGTAAAACAGGAAAATTGAAGAAGAGCTATATAGAGCACGACAAGAGAGAGGAAATTGTGTTTTCCAAAAAAAACCCCTAGAAATGTAAGAAACAATCATCATCGCGTTAGGGACGACATCTATGTGGTGGACTCAGACGTACACACATCCGCCGATAAGTCAGCTGTGAGTCACAGGAGGTGTAACAACAGTACCTACCAGAACTGCCTTAGGGTTTACATCCTAGGTACGGTTCAAGACTCGCCAACTTACCCCTAGCAGAACCAAAGAAATTCCAAGGGAAGGCTCGACCCCTCCATATCCATAAAAGCTAAAAGCAAGAGGAGTTTTACTCAAAGAAAAAAAAAAGGTAGCTTCTTCATCCCTTCCACAATGCAACACTCTACCAGCCTGATCTGTCACGTCGCTCCGTTCTACCAGCCTTCGCTATACTTTCTCTTTCTCTTGTTTTCCTGTAATGTATCTTTATTCAATATACCAGTGTTCTGTGAATTTAGATCAATTCTCTAACTGTTATTCCCCGCAGAAATACCATTTGAAAACAAAACCTCCTGCCTAAATGTGTCCATACAAATACAAATCAGAAATCAAAAGCCCCTCCAAAGAGACTGTATTATTTGAACTTTTTTCCCTTCTTTTAAATAAATGAAAAGCACAAAGTATTTAGTTGTTATAGCTTTTTTTATTATATTCAGTTTTATTTATAGAAAGGTATTAAAGGAGAGAAATTACAGGTGTATCGATATATATAATCGAAATGGAAGGTTGTAAACAGAGGGTTGTTTCTTTTTTTTATTGGCAGAAACAGGGGCCCGGGCCAAAGGTTAAAGGTCAACATGGAGTGAGATAAAAGCTGGTAAACATAATACGTCTATCTGTTCACATGTAAATAATATATCCATTTATAACAGTCTTCATTTCTTTTTGGTATATTTTTCTATTTTTGGAACTAAAAAAATATCAAAGGAGACGATATTATGTGTTTCGCTATTCAAATAGCTTAATTCGATTTATGTAAATCGTTTATAAAAAGATCGATTGTAATGACTGATTAGGTAGTAAAGATTTGCTTCAATACCCTACAAAGACACACGGACCCTTGCACGAACGGGGCTCCCACACATACCCCCCACACTGTCGGTCTTATTTTCAATCTTTCATGTTTTCATTGAAGGATTTGAAGGATTGCATAAGGACGAAATTATACGTCTCTATTTTCAACTTTTGTTTTGCCTTCAGGAAAATCTAATATGAAAAACTTGTAAGGTTTTCTCTTATTGCAATTATAACAATTCCAATTTACAGATTCTCTTCAAACTGCAATTTGTAATGAACGTATAAAAAACGTTGGAAAATTTTTTAAAAATTGTTGTAGGATTTAAGGGTACTACAATTTGTACAATAATACTTTCATGATTATGAGAACCAACAAATTCCTTCAGAACTCTCCGTAAAATCAATTCTCCCAGAAAAAAGTTACAATACAAGTGATTCGTTTTTATCTATTGGAGTTAACATCCAAGTTTAAAGAAAATCGTTCTTTGGAGTTACACTTCCCATTAACCTATTTTTTTTTTCAATTTGGAATTCTACCAATACTTTTAACTGCTGTGAATAAGACATGCTCTAAATGAGTGTGTGAATGCAGGAGAAGACTTAAGGGCCTCGTTCAAGGGAGCCGAATAGAGCTCTTCTGGGTACTCGGACATGCATGTATAGAGAGCAATGAGAGGGCGGACGAGTTGGCTAAGGTGGGATCTTCATTACCGTTTTGTGGTCCCTTGCCAGCTTTAGCCATCACTAAGTAATTTGCAACAAGGAAGTGAGACAGTGGAGGAAAAGGGAACTGGAAAGACACGGAAGGAAAGATTTGCGACTGAAAGGCCTGGTAAATGTATTGAGCCAATCTTTACATAAAATAGGCAAGGCGTCTAATACTTTGTGTGAGAATTCTGCCAAGGAAGCCAGGGAAATGGTGTACATGGAATGTTTGCTGCAGGGATAGAAAGGGTATCACTTTTTATTTTAAACATTTTCTTGAATACATTAATTTTAAAGGGGCATTAGAGATCTCTCATTAAGTTTAAATTAAAATTTTTTTACACAAGGTTTGTTGTTTTTGATACAGAGCGCTCCACATAAGGCCCCTCAGGTATACAAGTGAAATCCCCATCAACATTTTTATGGCCAGCCCAACTTGGTATTGCAACTTGGCAACTTTAAAGAAAATTTCTTGATTAAATTGCCTGTTAATTAGAATAAGAGAAAGTCGTGCTTGTTTGTGTGTGTGTGTTTTCTGAGAAAGCTAATTTCGGGAAAGCTAGGAGAGGTGTCCCGCTTCCCTCCTTAGGAGAGGTGTCCCGCTTCCTTCCTAAAGTTTTATTTTCACATCATATTTATTTTAACTATAGTACGAGCACAGACAACAAAGTTTTTTCTCATTACTGCCAATAAGAGAAATTTAAAAAAATAAAAAATTACAAGCAAAATTAATCAGGTCGCATTAGCAATTTAATTTACAGAAAAATTTATTGCTAATAAAAAAAAAAAAAAAAAAGAAAGAAAAGAAAACGATAGTATAATCAAGATTAATTCCAAAGGGAAAACTTTCTTAAAGTTTTCTATCGAAGAAAAAGTGTTTTCTATTTTTCACAAAAAGTAAAATTAATTAACAAAAAAAAAAATAAGACAAGAACACAATCCCCCCCTATATTAGAAACACAATGCAAGCGTCCAGAAGTTAAAAACTTTATAATAAAGTGCAGTAATAAAAAGTCCAAGTGTAAAATCCCTGGGAAAAACCTTAATTTAATCTGTGAACATAAAAACTAGTGATAAAGTTTCGAACTATACATACATACAAACACACAGACACACACAAGTTTTTCTTTTGTGTTACAATCCCACCCTTTGCAACTTTTCCATACAACCTATCTCTAAATGAAAACTTTTGAACTCTACTAGTAAGCCTTCTAGTGGTGGCTAATACTACCTTGTACTGGTGGCTACGTGCTCTGATGGCCGCCATATTCGGCGAAAATCATGAAATAATTGTGTAAGCTGGTAAAATCCAATTAATAAACTAGAATTTTTCTCATTTTTTTTTTCACCTACAAATAACAGTTTTGTTTGACAAATCTACTTAAAAGACGGAATTTTTACTTAACGGTTAATTAGCTGGTAGGGAAAAGTATATTAGCTAGTTCTTCAAGGATCTTAGCATCTCTGCAACGTAACCCATCCAAACATCTCGAAACACCACTTACTTGGAAGACATACCCAACAATCCCACAATACAAACTGTCTTGCAGAATGCAAGGCACTTGCACCCACTGACTATTATGAAAGTAATTACATCTCTGGTATCCTTCCACGAGAAGTGGACACACATCTTTTGCTGATTGTTTGACCGAAAATGTAATTGAATAAATGTGGGTGCTGGAGTATTCTGCTGGGGATTTCCTAATTACACTTGGGTTAGATTTCTTCCGATTTCGACGGTGCTGTAGCTCTTGGAAGCTGTAATTGACCGGGATTGGAGAAAAAAGTTGGTTGCATTTATGGATTCTCAGGTTGTGGTAATGCTGTCAATCACCTGATCTGAAAAGCTGGCGATAACCACGGTGTACAAATACCAAACAATCCAGTCAGTAGATACCCGGATACAGCGGTAGAGCTGGCAACAAGACTGCTGGATCAATTGTCGCTAAGGCGGTAAGCACGAAAGTAACAGCTTGAACGAGAGACACAGTGATTCCCGGACACAGCTCCTTTTACACTTCGGCAAACATTTAAAAGACCTTCTTGGATGAAGCCTTCCAACAAAAAGAATAACAGGATAGCAATGGGGCCGGCCCTACCCAATGCCATCCTCACACAACAGACTGCCAGATTGACTGCCAAGACAATATACAGTCGTCAGTTTTAGTACGGCAATGGGCTATGACTGTTCATTAAACACTTAACCGCGTAGAAATAGTGAACTTCCTTGTTATGCACTGTAGATCCGGCTCACATGGATGTTGAACAAGTCAATAGCTGTAGAGCATTGCAGGAAATGTGTGTGTGTGGAAGGGGGGGGGGGTAAAAAAGAATACTGACGACTTGTTTTTATAACAAGACGATTATTTATTGAACTGTGCGACGTCTTATATAAAACACTAACATCCAAGGATGGATTAAATCCAACTTTTCCATCGTCTAAGGAGCAATGAATGTGGCTTTATAGCTATTCCGACACTCATCTCACAATCCTTAAATACTACCACATGAAACAATATTATTGAGGGAAGTTTCCCGCCTATAAATCCCCGGATAAAATTTTTTTTCCAGAAAAATGTGCAAGTAAGTAACAGCTTGTTATGTATAAGAATCTTTACTTCTGATCACGAAAAAGGCGATTCAATAAAGCCGCATTTCTGATTGATGGATTTTGCCCAATAGCTTTGTGTCTCGGTTGTAGTACCTAAATGGAATATCACGTTTGAGCGGCTTCCTGCTATTTTTCATTTTTTGAGAGATTTTGTTCACACGAACACACACACACGTACAAAATTAAAAACATGTATTTCCGATGAAAAATCAATTTCGATAATTTGGTACAATCGCAATACTTCCTCTTTTATTTTGGAGTCAGAGAAAGTAAAAATAATACAAATACATTTCTTTTTTTTTCTGAAAACAATGTAATTAGTATTCCACCACCAAAATCATGGATAAATTAATATTTTTAATCATTTGCGTTTTAATTTATAGAGATTAAAGTAATCACAGTGTAGCCAACTTTCAATAAGGCAAATTTTTAAGAGTTTAGATTACAAAGAATTCATTACATCATTTGTATTAAAAGTGTAAACTTGTAATAATAAATTTAAATAACAGTAAATATTAGTATTGCTAAACATTAAACTAACGTCGAAAGTTGGATTAAAGGTAACTTTCTCTTTTTCATTTGGAAATTTAATCTTCTTAAACTTCTGCTACAGAACATTTACAGGCTTCTGTTTTTAAATATTTGTCACAGTAAAAATGTATATTAAAAGTAAATGAGAAATTAAGTGTTTGTTGAGAAGTCTCGTTTGCGATTGCCATAACCCGCGCTACTGTTAAAGATCATTTTCTTTTCTCTCAGGTCACTTGAATTAACTATTTACTACTATTATATTGTTAAACTTCTCGATGTTTCCAATTTCCCTGGGAGTGTGTCTATACGTATAGCAATCCATTTATAACCCCCTCTCCCGACATCGCAAGAAAAGAGAAGTATTTTTCAAGGTTAAAAGGTTTTTTTTTCTTTTTTTTTTAAAAAAGAACAAAATGTTGTAAATATAAGAAACTACTTTTTACCTCAACTGAATAATAGTAGAAAAAGCTAAGAAGAAACGAAGATAATAAATCTTTGACTAAAATACGGATATATATCTACTATCTAGAAATTACCGGAAGTAACCATAGTCCGTGCCTGAAGCAGCCGGCCCGAATTGAAACAAATTGATGAATACCTACTATGTAGTTTGGTATAAATAGAACTCCATTTTCAGAGATATACAATTGTAAAAAAAAAAAAAAAAAAAGCTTTGACCTTGTTTTATTTTTATTTTTTGGAAGGGAGTTCATTTGCCGCGCGCTATTTTATCGCTAATAAATCGATTGGAAAGTAATGAAAAAACAAAATCAAATACTTGTATCGATCATGTTCTGTAATTTTTTTCCTAAAATTTATTCTGAAAAGTTACTTTTATTTGTATTCACGGTCATGGATGTATATTTAACATTTTGTTTATCCTTCCAAAATAGAAAACAAGCTAGAGATATGGCTGGATTGGAAAAAAACGAACTAATTTTTGGGAATGATTCTGTGATGTTAAATTTTTGAATGTTATTCTCCTGTTGGATTACAATATTATCACAGAACCTGTAGGTAGGTACATGTATTTCCACAACCTCCAAATTTATGTTTTGTGCAAATGAGTAAAATTTCAAGTATAAAGAAAATTGAACGTGTTCCATTTATATTAATTGAATTAAGGAAAAGTCTTTGGCGTGTTTGAGATTTTTACTTTCTCTCACTGCTGTGTTAGAGAAAGTACTGTAATCGTGTAAAATTTTCGATATCGAAATTTCATCGGACATACAAGTTTTTAGGTCCCCTGAATTCGAAAAAGTATTTTTAGAAAATGGACTGTATGTGAACTGCATCATAGCTCGCAATCGAAAAATCACCATGGGACCGACAGGGATAAAAAAAAATCAAAATTCCGCAACCGGAAGTACCACTTTACTGAATGGATTTTTCAGTTTGTTGCAATTTTTTCTCAAAAATGGCTCCAACGATTTTCTTTAAATTTAGTATATTAACTACATATACAATTTTAATTGAAACATTTCTCTGGAAAATTTCATTTAACTTGGTTTTATGGGAAAAGGGGCGAGGGTATGTTTTCGTTTAAAGTACTATTTTAGTTAATTGTACGATTCTATCTTCTAAATAATATTAATTAGAAATAAACATGTCGCCAATAATTTGAGTTAAAAGAAAATCAGTTGACTAAAAGTGCCTTTTTTACGTAAGTTATTTCAGTTTTCTACGATTTGATTCATAAAAACCGATGGATTCGTTAAATTTGTTACACTATGAATAAAGTCCTATCACTTTTCTTGGGAAATTGGAAGTTCTTAAAGAATTTTCGGAAGAGAATGATATAAAATTGAAGACAAGCGAAAATTTAGTAAATTGAGAGAAAGTAATTATAAGTTTGAAGAAAAGTTGTCACGTAAATCTTGTAGAGCTTGCAGTAAGAGAATATCATGTGGTCACTGTTTCTCACCAAATTTTTTTACTTTCTCTTACTCCTAATAAGAGAAACATTTTCGCAGGAAAATTGATTTTTTTTGGGTACGTTGTGAGGAACAGTAGCCCATAATTCTTCCTCTAAAATACCAATTCGTTACAGAGTATGATTGTAGCACCTATATAATATTAATTTACATTAGAATCATTGGTAGAATTTCAAATTTGAAGAAAATCGGTTACAAAAAACGCCTATAACGATTTCCTTCATCCCTGGAATGTGAAGGCGATGCTGTGTCTTTCACGAACCTTCTTCAGGCATCTGGTTAGTTTTCTCAGTGGGCCTTGCAGCTTAAAGAGACATCTCTATACAATAGGCTCATGTCAGGTCCCTTACGTAGAGTTTGTGAGATAGAGGAAGACGAAACATCCATCTCATTGGACGGATTGTTTGGATTGTGAGGAAATAAGGTTTAGGATTTTTGGTCGGAAAAGAATGCTGGTTGAAGTAAATTTTGATGCTGAAAGAAACGTTGTCATGAGATGGTCGTGTTTAGTATTTCTCACCAAATTTTTTTTTCTTACTTAGGACCTCAAAAAAAATGATGCTTCCAGAGAAAATCTTCAATTTCCAAAATTACAGCTCTATCGCTGAAAATTTACATCACTGTAAATTAAGACGTAAAAATTTGGATTGCCCCCTCCATGTAAAAATGAAGTAAACAATAATATTAATAAAAAAAAAGACGACAGCAAACAATCAAACAATTCGTCTGATTATTACGTTGGTAGTGTTTACTTTAGCCAAATTTTCTTCGCCCCCAACCCAACCTTAATTGCTAAATAAGAACACTTGAATTAATTGGCCAAATTATATGTTCTGATCTGTATTCAACAATTGTTTTCTGTTTTTTTACGTATTATTATTATTATTATTATTTCAAGAGGCCTTCTGCCCGTCTGTCCGTATGTTAAATGTGGGTTTCATTTCAACTTCTTCTATAGTTACTGTGTTTCTTAGACGCATTTTTAGAGGAAGGCAACGCCGATAGTGGGGTGGAGAGTAATATGTTGGCACTCATATTACTGCGCACATACAAACGGATAAGGTGTAGGCAATATCTCTCGCTCGCTCTCTACCTGCCCCATCTCTCGCTAGAAAGTCAGTTTAGTTGACGTAACTAAATTATTATTATTATGTAAACAATTAATTATTTTGGCTAACCTTTCCGTATAATTTATCAATACGAGAAATAAAATCTGATGTGAAACAGTTATACGACTTGGAATTATTACTTAACGATCAGTAACCCTGAATTTTTCTCATAAATATAGTCGGTGTAAGGGTTACGTAAATTTTACATGTTATTATTTAGGACATTAGAAGCTATCTAAATCTGACCACATCAGATTTACCTATTTCCCTGAATTTTTTTAAAGTATTTATTAAACATATTTAATTCTTCTGGAACAACGTACCACTCAGTTACAAGTTTTGCTCATTCATAACCACTACACCAAACCCGGCTATCTGATCTTTTTAATCTTATTTAATTACATTCGTCATCCGGAGATATCTATTAGAAGAACTAGATCAAGATAACTTTTTACTTGTTCTGTGTATTCGTATTTGTTACGCCAACATACTTTTATATGACGTAATTAGTTAAACTTAAGTTAATTTTAATAGCTGAATAAAAAATGTAATTCAGTATTTAGCGTACGAAATTGAGACAGAAGTTTAGTATTTATTATAAAGAGAGAGAAAAAGCAGGAAATATAATTAGTATGACGTCACCAGCTTTAAACCTCATATAGCTAGAAGAACATCTAAAGCTACATATGTCTGTGTGACGTCACCTCCCGGAGCACATAATGTTTAACAAACTGTTTATTTCTTATTAATTTGTTTTTAGGTACTATCTCCCACCACTGTCTTCACAAGCTCTATTCCCGCGGGTGGGGCATCTGTTTTGTGTTGTTATTTATTTGAAAATCGTCTGTACATGGCAGTGCTGGAGGGGGACCAGTAAACAGAGGTAATTCTGTTAAGTTGCTGTTTTGAACACTTTTTTTTAAATTGATCGAGTATATGTGCTGGCGCTCGTATGGGCAAATCTGAAACTCGAATGTGCAAAAATGGCCCTTTCATATCTATGTGATTTCAAAAAAGTGATTCTTTCATATCGATGCACTCTGCATTCCAGGTTTAAAGAAATTCGTTGTAGCTACCAACTCCCCTACACTGTACTGAAATGGTACTTTAGCTTAAAACGTGTTTTTCCCAGAAACTACCATAAACTCAATTTTCCTAGAAAAATGCTTAAAAAAAAATCATAGGCATTTATAATCATTGGAGCTATTTCTGAGCGAATCGCGAAAAACTGAAACAAAACTGTTCATTCAGTAAAGTCGCATTTCCGGTTGGTGGATTTTTGATTAATACCTTTCTTGCCGGATGCGGTGATGGGACCTAAACCGGAAAATCAAATTTGTGCTTCCTGTGATTTTTCGTCTTTGACGATATTTTGTTGACAGTTACACACAAGCAAACACATTTGTTTGCTTACTCACATGTTCCCAAAACATGCATTTCCGTGGAAACTTGACAAGATGCAAGATCGCAATACTTACCTCCGCAAGTGACACCAAAACATGTATTTCCGTGGAAACTTGACAAGATGCAAGATCGCAATACTTACCTCCGCAAGTGACACCAAAACATGCATTTCCGTGGAAACTTGACAAGATGCAAGATCGCAATACTTACCTCCGCAAGTGACACCAAAACATGCATTTCCGTGGAAACTTGACAAGATGCAAGATCGCAATACTTACCTCCGCAAGTGACACCAAAACATGCATTTCCGTGGAAACTTGACAAGATGCAAGATCGCAATACTTACCTCCGCAAGTGACACCAAAACATGCATTTCCGTGGAAACTTGACAAGATGCAAGATCGCAATACTTACCTCCGCAAGTGACAAATAAATAAAAGACCTCAATCGGAAAATTCAGGGACTTTCACGGAATTAATTTTTTTCGCAGTTTTATTTCAACAAAACTTCTACAATGAATTTCTTTAAACTTCGCATAATAAACAACACCCTTATACGTAGGTCTTGAGATTTTGGGTTAGAAGGGTTGGGACGGATTCTGGAGGAGCGGTTACCATTATAGTACTATTTCAGAATACCATACACATTCCTATTAACTGTATAATCTAGTGGGAAGTTGAATACGATTTATTAAATAAAACAATATAAAAAAATTCTAGAAAATAGGTCAACCTGTGAATTCCGGTAACCGAAAGCTCTGGCATTGCTAAGACGTGAGGCTTTTTTCCTCCTACAAAGTGATTTACAACAATGTATAGTTGCACCATCTGGTAGGAGATGCTGGAATTAAACATAAATTCCAACTTTAAAGAAAAATTTGTCCCTGTCATGAACTTGACTGAATGAAAACTTATTGAATGAATTATGTTTTTATCTCAAAGTTTATCCTAACGTGTTTCCTTGAAAATAGTTGCATATATATATATATATATAGGATAAAATGCCAAACTTTCTTTTTTTTTTTTTTTTTTATCTTTTTATTTAGAATTTTACAACTACATGCTCTGCATGTAACAAGTAAAAATGATCAATGTACATATAAAAGAGGCGTGATTGGTGTGAATGATAAGTTATCCAGTGATAACTATCATTAGATGCCCAAGAGGTCGCGGGGCCAACGACGCTTCAGTCGTCTTGGAGGATTACCCGGAAGTGAATTTGAAGAGAGAGCGTGGACTAGAGGATTAGGATGGAGGGAGAGATTACCATGGAATTTGAGATGTCTGGATTTTGCTAGGGTGTGAATAAATGGAATCTTCAAGTCAGTATGGATTGTTGTTTGAGACGTAAAAAGGAGCATCGACGATACGTCGCAGGATCTTGGATTGGAGAGTTTGGAGTCTGTTGAGATTATTTCTCTTTGCAGTCCCATAAAGTTCCAGTCCGTAATTCCAAATTGGTGCGAGGAGAGCGGTATAAAGTCGTCTTTTATTTTGTAGAGTCAGTTTAGAGCGTTTGTCAAGAAATCGGCAGAGAAGTCTGAAACGTTGGTTAAAGGAAGTTCGTTTGAGTCTAGTATGGGGGTTCCAAGTCAGACGTTTGTCTAAGTAAAGTCCCAGATAACGAACATGGTCTGCAGGTGGTATAAGAGTATTGTAGAGATTGACTGGAGAGATTACTTTTTTATTTAGAGTGAATACTATAAATTTAGATTTGTTCGTGTTGATTTTTATTTTCCATTTGGTTAGCCAAGTTTCTAATAATTTATTGAAGAATACGTTTGGAAATTACAGGATCTTTGTGAGGTGAAAGGATTGCTGTATCATCGGCATAAGTAAAGATGGTCGTATTGGGATGTGTGGGGATATCAGCAGTGTAAATTGAATAAAGTATAGGGGCCAGGATACTGCCATGTGGCACACCAGCAAGAATAGGATAAACCGGTGAGGTAGATGATTCTTGAGTAACTTGGAAGAAGCGGTCTGTTAAATATGATTTGAGAATGAGATAGTAAGTATGGGATAAAATGCCTTTGAGCTTCCATAACAAGCCTTCGTGCCATACACAATCAAACGCCCTTGACACGTCCAAGAATACACCAGCGCAGTATTGCTTCCGCTCGAGGGAAGTAGCGATGACATCTACAACGCGATGTGCTTGTTGAATGGTGGAGTGTCCACTACGGAATCCAAACTGGTGGTGAGGGATAATTTGGAGAGAGTCTAGTAATGGTTGAAGGCGTAAAAGAAGTATCTTTTCGAATATTTTTCCTAAAATAGGTAGCAGGCTTATGGGTCGGTAAGAGCTTGGGAGATGTGTAGGTTTGCTTGGTTTAAGAATCATGCGAACGGAAGCAAATTTCCAAAGGATAGGAAAGTATGTAATTCTAAATATTGCATTGTAGAGAGCAGTTAGATATACGATGGCCTTGCGGGGAAGTTGACGAATAATATTTGAAGTTATTAAATCGTAACCAGGGCTCTTTTTCTTAGGGAGGTTAGTGATGATTTGTGTTACTTCAGAAGGAGTAATGGGTTTAGGAGGAAGTGAAAGAGGTAATGGGATGTCAAGTTCACTGGTGACATTAGAAATGTGTTCTGCATCTTGAATGTCGGAGTTTGGGATAAATACAGTGGTGAGATACGAAGCTAGAAGATTAGCTTTTTCTGTGTCTGTTTTAGCCCAAGTACCGTTGTCATGGCGTAGAGGCGCTGAGGCTATTCGGTATTTGAGCAGTCGTCTTGTAGCGTCCCACATGGAGTTATCGTCAGTTGTTAGAGATGCGGTGTAATTGGCGTATTGGTTGTTGTAATATTTGTGAAGTTCATTGTTTAGTTGTCTGGTAAGTACGTTAAGTGAGTGTTTGTGTGACGGGTACCGAGTGCGCTGCCAGAGAGCTCTTGCCCGTCGCTTCCTCGTAATAAGCATCCTTAAATGTAGAGGTAGGTTATAGGGGGTAGAATTTGTCTGGTTAGTCGAAAAGTTTGTTGTGGCTTGCCATATGCTTTGCTGTATTACTTGAGTCAGATGTTGAACATTTGAGTCTATTTCATTAGCCGTTTTAAGTGAAGTTTTCAAGTTGAGTTTAAGTTCTAGTAGATTTTTGAAGAGATTCCAGTCTATCGGTCCGTTAATCAGAGTTTGTTTCGGAGGAGTCGCTTTGGGGTAAATATCCATGGATAGTATTACTGGACTATGATCGGATGAAAGATCAGGTAGTGTATATGATTCAATAAAGATTGAGGATATATTTGAGCAAACAAAAAAATCAAGGAGATCTGGGAGTTTATTTAAGGAAGTAGGCCAGTAGATGGGGTGTGAGGGAGTAACACAGGAGAGATTAGTTTGAAGTAAGGTATTGTAAAGGATGCGGCCTCTGGGGTTAGCTACGCGACTGCCCCAGAGAGGATGTTTTGAATTGAAATCGCCACCGCAGATGAATCGGGATCCTAAGGATTGGAAGAAGGATAGAAACTGATCAGGGGTGATGACATGGTTGGGTGGGCAATACACTGCAGCTATATTATAATTAAATGGTTCCGAAAGTAAGGAGATTACAGTCGGCTGGAGATAGTTTGTTGAGGTGTAAGGAATTAGAAAATGAGCTAGTTTCTTGCGAATTAATATTGCAGAGCCACCATGAGCTGTTCCATCTGGATGATTAGTCCTGTAGAGCGTATATCCGTTAATACAAAAATATGATTTGCCAGTAAAGTGAATCTCAGCGATAAGAGCTATGTCAATTCGTTTGTCATGAAGTAATATGTCTAGTTCTTGTTTATGTCTAGTAAGTCCGTTGGCATTCCACAGGAGAATAATGAGAGAATGTTGGTTAAGCGGCATTAGGGAGCTAGGCGAGGAAGTAGAGTATTCACTACCGAGGTTAAGAGGCTTATAAGAGGATTGATAAGGGTTTTGAAGTCTGAAAGAAAGGAGTTAAGGAGAGAAGATATATCAGGCGATGAGGCAGATGTGGACGGCTGTGCGGAAGACTGAGCAGGTGCAAGCCCCGCGACCACCTGAGAATATGTAGATCTATTGTTATTGTGTTGTATCTGGCTTGAATTCTTGAGTGGCGGGAAGTCCGCAGGTTGATTAGCTGCAGAGTATCCTGGGTTTGACAATGAGAAGCGTTGAGCAGATGGATGGCTATATACTGGGGGTGTCCTCTTGGCTCGTTGGAGTTCTCTATATATTGCGCAGCCTTTGTAATTGGCGGGATGTTCGCCATTGCATAATACACATTTGGCGGGAGTGTTGCGTTGCTTGGTACACTCTGGTGTGAAATGCTCTCCTGCGCACTTCACACATCGAGGTCGATGTTGGCAGTAGGACTTGCTATGTCCATATTCTTGACAGCGTTTACACTGAATGATCAGACGCTGCTTGTGTGGCTCTTCTACTTTAATTTTGGTAAAACATAATACTTCGATATCAAAGATATGTTTATTATTGGCATTAGGTTCAAGATCCACGAAGAATAGGGGTAAAGACTGCTTGGTGACTGGATGGATTACTGGTGACACATTGCGTACAGTATGGCCCAGTTCTGCTAGTTGTTGCTTTATAAGTTCAGATGGTGTGGAATGGTGCAGATGTCTGATTACCACACGATAAGCTTTATCTTGCTGCAGCTGATATGTATGGTATTCAGCTCTTTTGTCGTTTAGATAATGTATGATACCCCTATAGCTATCTATGGTGTTGGCATTAACAATTAGATCAGTGATCCGAGCTTTACAAGTAAAGCTGTCGGCTCCGACTAATTCTGAGAGAGCTTTGCAGAGGTCGGCATACCTAGTTACGTTTTTAATGTAAATAGGCGGTGGTTTATGGACGCGTGGTGGTGCTGAAGCTGTAGCTGTCGTTTCCATTTCATCTGTTACGGCAATAGGTGAAAAAGGATTATACGTTAGGACTCCTGGTGGGGCTGTTATTGTTTCGTTTAAGGAGGGATCACTCTTTAGTTGATGGCTGGTTCCTGAAGGTTGATAATTGTTGATGGCAGTCTGGGGTAAGTTGTCTGTTTGTATATTACTTGCTGATTTATTTTTCTTAGTAGCCATTGTGGCTTGTGAACCCTTCTTATTTTTTGGAGGAGAAATGTTGAATGTTTTTTGCTTTCTTTTTAAGGAATTAATAGTGCTAGAAGTGGTTGACTCATCTGAGGAGCTGATGTATGGTTCAACATTAAGAACCATCAGAGACGTAAATTAAATATAAATAAATAAATGAAATAATACAATATCACTAATAAAGAATAATGAATAGATAACTAATAGAAATAAAAAAGAGAATTAATAAAATTATCTTACAAGAAATAATTTTTTTTTTTTTTTTTTTCACTTAATAGTTTGTAAAATGTCACAAAAGGTACTTACTTATAGGTTAGTTATTTATCATTTCAATTTTAGTTCTTAATAAAATAAACTTCAAAAGTTGATTATTGTTCACTTATAAGAATGTAAATAACACATCAGTTTGTAATAAGAAGCACTAATTTACACTCTTTCAAGCACTAGAAATTATACTTAAAATGTAGACAAATTTTAAGTAATTTGTTTACATTTGCTGTCAGCTGATTTCTCCCAAACTTTCTTTAAATTTCAAATTTGCTCATCTGTTCTGATATATATAGACGTTAGGACAAGTATTAACCTCCCAACCGAAGAAAATTCGAACAAACATCCTATAGATTCTTCAGAACATCCTATAGAAACAATTTTTGCAGGAAAATATTACAAATAAAAGTGATTGGTTTCTAACTATGCAATAGGATTCCATGTTTAAAGGAAATTGTTTTCGAGAAAAAAAACAAAAAAACTCGAAAATCTTTCCAGTAAAATCGCACTTCCGGCTAACAGATTTTCTTCAAATTGGGAATTATAACAATGCTTTTGATGTATATTATTAATATTATATAGCTGACATAGCCATACACTGACTGAAGTAATACTTAATGCTACCCCCAAAAAATCAATTTGAAAAATCAAACCAAATTGAAAAACAAAAAAAACATTCAGTAAAACTGTACTTCCTACTGATGGATTTTGCCTGGAAACTTCGTCAGATAAGTTGGTGATAATATCTAAATGGAATACCAAGTTTGAGCTATCAGCGACTTTTCGTTCTTGAGATATTTTGTTCATACAAGCACACACATACACACACAAAGACCATTTGCTAAAAATAATAATACTAATAGCAAGAGAAAGTAAAGAAGTCTAACTAGCGATGACAATAATCAAAAGTTACTAAGGAGTGGCTGAAGTTAATAAATTATTTGTAACCAAATTAATTGTAACCCTGATCTAATAAAATAACCAAGTGGATGGAGAAAAACGGAAATAGACACTCTTAGTTCTGGGATCTTAGCTGTCTGAGTTTTTTATTTATTTTTTTTGTTTCTCAGGGAAACAAATTTCAACAGTCCTACTTGCATCCAAACTAATTGCACTAAAATTCAATTATAGCGGCTGCAGAAGTAGTTATACAGAGATTTTAATTAAATCTCAGAGATTTTATGCGTGACAGCCTGCATTATTTTGTGATCACCGACCAGATTTCGGGTGTTCGTCCATCATCACGATGAGTTGACAAAACAATGCGATAACATAGACTCGCACAGGGCAAGCGTAATCAGTTTATCCACACTTGTAATCAGACACATACTTGTAAAGTGAAGCAGGCTATCACGGGAAAACATATCTCCGATATTTACCAACTCTAAATGTAAAAAATTATACTTACATACAAAGCTGAGCACAAGGTAAAACAAGTACTTACCTGCAAACATAAAAAAAAATGGAAAAGTGTTAAATGATACTTTTTGTAGGCAAGTTAAAAAAAAATTATATATAAAACGCACACCACTTTCTCTCCCCCCTCTTCATATAAAATTTCAAATTTTGTTCATCCGTCCCAACATAGATACACAGGCAGTGGGGGGGGTCCGCCAGGTAAGGAGTGGTTACATTACTGTAGTACGGGGCGGCAATAATATTGAGGAAACACATTTTGAACTTTCAAGTCTCACATTTCTTTGTTTTCAGAAAAATATTTTAAAATTTTTCCAGTTTTCTCCATAAAAAACACCGTAAGGGTTTCAATAAACCCTTTACTATTTGTACATAAATATAGAGTTTGTTTTGAAACTTTTTCCTAGTAAATTCATTTAATAGGGGTTTTGAGGGAAAGGGGGGTCATGTTTTCCTCAAGAAAAGTCATTTTTATCAAGTTTAGATTCTCCCCCCCTCCATTCATGTATCTTGAAGACAACTAAACATCTACTAACAATTATATGTCGGAAGAGAATTAAGATCAGTTATAACTATGTCAAATTGTGTTACGAGAAAGACTTGTGTCTTTTTGAAACTAGATTTTGATTTTTGCGTCCATCAATATTCATATATTGAAAATTATTTATGATTTTGAATTATTTTTTAAAAGAAATAAACTTGACATTGTATCTTGCTAATTATGGGAAGATTCACTGTTAAGAAGATTTAAGCATCACTTCCTCTTTAATTAGGCTTTACATAACCTCAACATCAGCTGATGAGAGAGAAAAAACAGTTAATTATTAAAACCACAGCCTCCTGTATCAAAAGATTTCATGTCTCATAAATAAATTTGAATAATTTTCGTAATATTTGTTTTTGTTTTTAAAACATTCCAGATTTAATAAATCAATAATTATTATTTAACAAGCAATTATCTACGGCGCATACCATAGCACTACCTACACGTGCGCACACATATTGGAATGGTGTAAATATTTTGCATACAATTAATTCTCAGTAACTCAGGAGGCGTTAGGCAGAGAAGAGAGGAAGAGTGGGGGGGTGGGGTGAAAGAATTAACTCTCTTTACAAGGCGAGGCGCCTCATATATGGGACGGCTATGTAACTTAAAAGAAAACTGTGTAATACGTAGGTTAAATGTGTGTAATGATGTGTGGTCTGATACCACCAAGGCTCTATCTCTCTCAGAGAGGGGTATATTTTTGGGGTGACGTGTTTTCTACGAGAAGTTCTACATTTCTATCTGCCAAGATATTCTGGCATCACCATTACTTTCCGTCATAATATTATGGTAATTCTGCTTTACTACAAAGGTGTGTGTACGCACCATAATCAAACTTAGATCTCCACACACATACACACACACACTCAAGGATTTTTTATTTTTGTTTAGGGAAAGGACAGAAAAGTCAAAAGGTTATAACTTTGTATAAAAGGGACTTTTATTGCATCCATATAAGGAGTTCCTGAATACATTATTGAAAAGGATGGATTGAAAAATAAATCGAAAAGTAAATTCGATTTGGATGTAAAAAAAAAAAAGGAAAGAAATATATAGATAATATGATGGCGGTCAAGGGTTGAAAAGTCACCACCACCTTAAAGAGAATCATAAAGTTACAGCATACCCTGCAAATTCCCTTTAAAAACAATTTTCTTAGGAAAAGCCACTTCCCACATTAAAATTAATATTTGTGTGTGTGTAGTTTAGTATTTGAAGTTTAAGGATAATCTTTAGAGCCGCGTCTTAGAGAAAAACTAAAAAGAAATCTGGTGTGAGACAATCACACCACTTTCTCTTAGTACAATTTTAAAATTGACAAATTTTATTTAAACTTGAAAACTTTTACTCAATTGAGTAAAATATTGGTTACCACAGATGGCAGGCAGATATTGATTTTGTTTACACGTAATCCATAAGGCAGCGCCAAAAGAAACATAACAAACTGTAACGTCATACAACCATAGAACATCCTAAAATAAAATTTTTCCAGAAAAAGGTTTCAAATAAATTGAAGTGATAGTTTTTTGTACTTCCTCTTACTTATACTATAAATTGCTAATACTTCCTTTCACCAGAAAAGTAATTAAAAAGTAAATAAAAAAATAAATAAATAAAAACGTTCAATAATGTTGCACTTCCGGTAGACGGATATTGCACGGAAACATCGGTGTCACATGCTAATGATGTTTTCTATACGGAACAACACACAACACACACACGCATAGATTTTCGTTTCGGTAACAATATGTGTTTCCATTAAAAACGCAATTTAAAAAGTCTCGACACTTTTTGCTATTCTTCTTCTAGCAGCAATTAGAGGAAGTAAAAAACGAATGGAAAGAACTAAGGAATCCTAAGGCCGCTAGCATCTCGCAATCAAAGTTATTCACAGTGAAAATTCACAACTTTCCTTCCAGTTTAACTGGAGGAAACTGGAATGTAGATGTAGGTATAGGGCACATGTAGTCTATATGTGCCAGTTTTCCCTGGCGATACATTCATTTCGCAAGAATCGAAAAGCTATATCTAAAGGTTTTTTTTTTTAAGGGGAGGAAGGGGACAAACGGACTTAATGATTATTGTTTAAAGATAAAGAGAGGTTGCCCGGGCAAACAGCTGAAGATCATAAAGCAATCTCATGCTGTGCACTGGAGACAGAACTGTGATGAATCTTCAGACGGAACATTAGCAAACTGCAACTCTTACTGTCCCCTATGAACTTCTCTCGCTGTACGATGAAAGGAAAAAACAATGAAAATTTGTGGCTATGGTCCCCTACTCCCAAAAGTTTGTACTTGCAAGTAAGTAGCCGCTAGCAATACCGATAAATAGCCGCTAGCCGATAACAATAGTTCGCCATCTAATTAAGGACTTTGACTAACTAAAAAGTCCTAAGTATTATTTGCTGTTTCTCTGCTGGCTCCAAGCAAAAGGAAATTGGTCTGTTTGGTGCAAGAGTTTGGCTACAGGGGCTGAACAAAGGAAGATATACGGCTTTGGGAGATATGGCCACTATTTTCCAGACTGAGATCATTGGTATATTGAATGCTGCTGCATAGTGGAAGATGGCAGGGAGAGTTTTAAGAGGGAAGGATATTCTCTCCCAAGTCAAACTGGATTAAAGACTTTGAATAAGCCATGCTGGAGCTCTAAATTAGTGGGTGAATGTAGGAGAACACTTAATGGCCTCTCTCAAAGGTGGAGCAGGGTGGAGCTCTTTTCGGTACCTGGACCTAGGTATATAAAAGGCAATAAGATGGCGGAGTTAAGTTGGGATCCTCACACCGTTTTGTGTTCCCTAACCAGCAGTCATCGAACAATTTTGCAACAGGGAAGTCAAAGAATGGAGGAATAGGGAACGAAAATGCACTGGAGAGACACGGAAGGTTCTCCAGGCTAAGAGATTTATACAAGGAATAAGTAGGGGGAACTTGAAGTATTATCTTTGCTGAGTAGGTGCAACTAAGAGTTGTGGTAAGTCACAGAATTGTGATGGAGGAGCCAGGGAAACAGCTAAACCGCTACATAGGCCAGTATCCCCGTTTCACTAATTCGAGATTCCGCAAATTTGGTACATTGCTAGGAGGCTTCTTAGGAGCGGGTGTTTTCTTTATGTCCTTCCCCATCCTATTTCTAGAGTTCACACTACCAATACTGCCTGGGCTTATCTTTTCCCAACTATACAATATTCAACGTGACCTAAATTCTTGAAACGCTTTTCTAAAGATGGGGGGACGCGATAGAAGGGGTGTAGTGGAATAAAGAGGTTAGTTGCGTGTAACTTTTCTTACTGCCCTTGCTGGTCTGGGGCTTGAGATGAAGAAGCCCAGTCAGTAGAAAGTGTCAGGGACCCCTCACCGCCAAATGCTGTAGAAAATATATATATATATATAGGAAACGAAGTATTATCTTGTATAGGGGGAAATTTACCTTAGGAGATTTTAGACTTTAGCGGCTTAGGAACTCCGGCTTTTCCAATTCCCAAAAACCAAGTGTGAAAACTTGGTTTGATTAATAAAACTCACGGTTTCAACCAATTTTCTCCAAACTCTGAAATCTTAGCATTTAGTATTCTATAGAATAAAAATATCGCGAAAAAACTGAAATAAAGAAGAAGGAAATAATGTCACCACTTCCGGATATCCAAATTTCCTTTAAATTCGATATTTTAGCAACACATTTAATTGCCTTTAATATTAACACGTGGTGGAACGAATAATTGGTAAATAATTGTAAAAATGCTAATTCCAAAGAATGTCCAATGTCTCCCTAGATCTGTAAGAACCTTTTAAAATTAGTTTCCAGCCAAAGTGTTCGGGTGAATGTCACTGTAATAAATATTTTCAAAGACTTTAAGGAAAATAGGTGGAGCAGTTCTGGAAAAAATCAGGGAGACCTGACAAAAAAAACGGAAAAATGAATTTCTGACCCTGAAACTTTTGTATCAGATCCTCTAATGTGCCATTTCCTTTTATATTATACGATCCTATCATTTCGTGATATTAATTATAATTAAATGTATTGCCAAAATGTTTAAGTTTGAAGAAAGACGGACGGACGTGCATCCCGTTAGAACTTTGTACTTTCTCTTATTTTTTCCAGTTTTCTGCGATTCTCACGAGAAAGATACCAACGAGTTTCTTTGAATTTGTAATGCCACAAATATAGATACCTATCACTTTTGGTTGAAACATTTGCCGATTAATAGATTTCAGGGGATTACTTAGGAGGAAGCTGGAAGGTGATGATTCCCTGAAGGAATTTCTAATTTAGATTATCCCAGCTATATATTTAAATATATATATAAAATATTGAAAGCAAGTATACAAATAAATAGAAATATTCTATCCAAGTATATTTAACTATTATTGAAGATACAAATAAATTTTGTAAAAATGAAAAGTTGGAAGGAAAATTTTGTCAATAATAAACTATGTACGACTTCTCTTACTGCAGCTTACAGAATTAGAAATGATCAATTTTCCTCAGACTTATAATTTTCACTAAATGTTTGTATTCAATTTTATATCAATTGGTGAATCTAAACTTAATAAAATGACCTTTTTTTAGAAAACCAAACACTCCTCCTCCCACAAAACCCTCTTACATAAAGTTTTTTAGGAAAAAGATTTCAAGTAAGTTATCACTGCATTCATAGTTAGTAAGACAAATTTAATAAAATCCATTGGTGTTATTATGAAAACCATAGCAGAAAACTTAAAAAACATATTCAGTAATTATGCACTTCCGGTCAACTGAGTTTCTTCAAACTTAGAATTTCGCCACCCTATTTAATTCTAATAGAACCGTATAATAAACTACATTAGCACTTTAGAGGAAAATAAAAAACCGCGCCCCTCCTCCAAAAGCTTCGTAAAATATTTTCCCAGAGAATGTTTCAAATAACTTGTGGTTCTTCGTATAAATGAGTTAATACGTATACTAAGTTTATCGAAAAATCGTTTAAGCCGTTTTCGAAAAAATCTCAAAAAACCGAAAAATCCATTAAGTAAAGTGGTACTTCCGGTTGAGGAATTTTATCAGGTAGTTCCTGTAGGACCCCATGGTAATATACATAAGGAATGTCAATTTTCGTTTTCTGCAATTTTTCAATTTTGAGATTAGCTGTCCATATTACACTACATAAATAGACCATTTTCTAAAAACATCACTTTTTTTTGGACTCAGGGGACCTCAAAACGTGTATTTCCAGTGAAAACTCGATAACGAAACTTTGACACGATTACAATACTCCCTCTAACAGTAGTTGGAGAAAGTAAAAAGTAAATAGATACATATTTCAATAAAATTTATCGCAATACTATCAAAGATTTACTAAAATTTATTAACTTAATTTATAATAAGCCGTTCGACGTCATCGCTGACATCCTGTCTTCTGATACGATTAGTTTTAATTTGAGAACAGTGCTGGCAACCTAAACATGTTTCACTTCTAATTATAAAAATATGTCATCATAAAAAAATATACATTAAAAATATCATCTTAATCTAATCAGAACTTGAACCGGTTTGGTGGGGAGTAGATCACAATTTACCATACAAACCTTAATGCTATTAAAAAACACTCAATAAATCTAGACAAATCCACAATGTTATATATAAACTGCAATATGACAATTGTCCGTCACAAGACGGAGGTGGGGTTTAGAGAGACTTATTCAAGGCAGGAATGGAATGCAATTGGAATTCAGCAATGCAATAAACCAGGTTGAAAATTGCATATTAAACCAATAGCGTGGAAAATGCAATATCCGCATAGACTATTGCATATATATGTATGAATTATACAATAATATTCAATTAAACTGAAAAGGGTAGAAAATTGAATTATTCAACATGATTATTAGATTCCTAAATGTTTTGTGACGAATTTTTAATAAAAATTGTAATAATTTTAATAAACAGCTGATGAATTAAATTTTAGACGATCAGCTGATTAAATATAAATAATAAAAAAATCTGGTGTGAAACACTCACACGACTTTCTCACGACTACGGTTGACGTAGTTTTATAACTAACAAATTTTCTTCAAACTTATAATATTTATTATTACATTTATTACATTTATTACATATTTACTTGTCTTCTATTTATATCAATTAGGAGAGTCTAAATTTAATACATTTAGCTTTTTGAGGAAAGCTTAACCTCCACCCACCACTGAAAGTTCTTAAAAAGAACTTTTTAGGAAAAAAGATTCAAACAAAAGTGATAGATCTCTGTGTTCATAGTTAGTATACTAAGTTTAAGATCATTTGGCAGTATCTCTTGGTGAATGGATTACAGTTTTCCAGACTGAGATTTATCCTATTCTTTGTTGTATCTTGGATGTAACACTAACTTAAAAGGTGTTTGAATATGTGGATGGATCCGCAATGCTGGATAACATCTGGTATTTTATCCGTCATAGCATGCATATTTATGTACTTCCTGACCGGTTTCGGATTTTCATCCACCGTCAGAGCAAATTAACCAAGTTCGTGGAGAGAGTTCACTTCAACGTAACACAGTAACATAACCTTATAACCTCCCCACATAATTATATACAACCAACAAGTGTGAGTAACAAGCAACAGAAACATTACGTTGAAGTGAACTCTCTACACGAACTTGGTGGTTAATTTGCTACGACGATGGATGAAAATCCGAAACCGGTCAGGAAGAACATAAATATGCATGCCACGACGGATAAAATACCAAAAGGTGTTTGCACCTGCTCGGACAGCCAGGCTGCGCTGAAGGCGCTTAGTTCATGTGTCTTCACTTCCAGGTTGGTGTTAGAATGTTCTAAAAAACTGGAAGAGCTTTCTTCTCTGAAGGATGTCCTTCTAGTCTGGGTACGAGGTCATATGAGAATTTTTGGGAATGAGAAGGAGGATAGATTTGCCAAATTGGGGGCTTCTCTCCCTTTCATTGGTCTCGAGCCTGCTGTTGGCGTGTCTATGGCATATGGACAGCTTCACAGCATTCATCCTTATGGATGAGCACAGTTGGTTGTCGGCAGTCCAAGATGCTCATCGGGGGGTCCAGACTGGGCTTTTAGTGAGACAAAAGCTGTGTCATTCACGGAACTCTTTCAGCATCTGGTTGGATCCCTTACTTGACATTGTGGCTTAAGGAGACATCTCTACGTAATGGGGCTCATGCTGGATCCTTGTAGAGTCTGTGAGACAGAGGAGGAAACACCCATCCATCTCATGTCCAGAGTGCTTGGGTTGGGTGGAAATTAGGTTCAGGACCTTTGGTCGGAACAGGATGTCTGTGGAAGAGCTTAGGCTAATTCCCTTTAAGGTTGTTGTCCGATTTTTTCGGAGTGTAGTCAATCTTAGATGGATTAGACCCGGGAATATTTGTTAATGAATATTTGTTCTAGACCCGATTTGTTGTTGTTTTTCTTGGGGAAGCTTGGGGCTTTGGGTAGCGTAAGGTTTGATGTTTCTACTTTCTGTTTAACTGCCTAGTAAGAGGAAGTATGGCGATCATGTCAAAGTATTGTTAAAGTAACGAGTTTTTACCGGAAATACAAGATTTGGGGACCCATGAATACAAAAAAACAAAAGGTTTTTAGCAAATGGTGTGTGTGTTTGTATTAATAGAATAATTCGAAAAAGAAAAGTCGCAGGAAGCCCAAACTTGGTTTAGAATTGGTTTAGAATTACGTTTAGGAAATACCATTTATAGACATGAAGCTTTCGGGAAAAATCCATCAACCGGAAGTGCTACTTTATTGGTTATATTCTAATTTTCGTGATTTTCTTGAAAATGGTTCCAGCCATTTTCTTTAAACTTAGTACGCTAACTACACATACGTACAATTACCTATCACTTTTATTTGAAACATTTTCCCGGGAAAATGACTTTTTGAGGGGCTGTGGGGGAACAATAGCGTTATGCTTTCTTCTAAAGTACTATTTCAGTATTATGCTTTATCACCTGTACAATATTCATACAAATTAGAAGCATTGACGCAATTTAAATTTGAAAAAAATAGGTTTTTTATAATAGAATAGGTTTTTGAATTTTTTGGAATTTTCTCGAAAACGGTTTTCAACAATACGGTTAAAACAGATAGTAGAGCGTATCACTTTTATTTGAAACATTTTTCTGAAGAAATTGATTTTACGGGGGTTTAATAAGTCATTAAGTTTAAATTTAAATTTTCCCAAGCTTTGTTGCTTTCAACATAGAGCGCTCCATATAAATTGCATATAGGAAGTAAAATCCCCACCACCATTTTTAAGGCTAGCCGAACTAAACTTTGCATTTTAAAGAAAATTTCTTGATTGAATTGTATAAAGTTGAGTGTTAGAAAGTCGTAGGAGTGTTTCACAACAGATTCACCCCCCCCCCCCCGAACAAAGGCAATACGACATGGAAGTTTCGTGTTAAAAATCGCTGATCCAGGAAGATTGTACAGTATTAACTAGTTATTTATAAAAAAAGTAGTATAAGGCTACATACATATTTTACTACATTACTCATCCTGTATTTTCAATTTGTTTAACTCGCTTTACTCATTCATCTTGACTAGTTTTTAGAAGAAAAAAGAAATTTTAATAATATTTTTAAAACTAAAAATAATAAATAAAATAAATGATAGCAATAGTAATACAAATGATATCTCAAATAAAAAAATGTAAAAAAATAAACTGCTGGCTGTAATCCAAGGCTCCTTTGTATGTATTTCACATTATTCAAGGAAATATGAATAGATTGTTCTACTTAGGAAATGTCGGAAATATAAGTGTAATTGAAGTGGAACAGCGATGCAGCTCCAACTGGGGCAGAATGAGGCAAACAAATGCAAGAAACAAAAACAAAAAATAACAATTGTCGAATCGATTTAACTTTACTGGGACAAGGCGAATAGTAACTAGTTGCCAATTGCTTTTGTACTTGGTTTTTTGATAGGGTGTTCTTTCTGATTGTATTTATATGGTAATATGGGAACTGTTAAGAATCTATGCAGAGATGGTGCATTGGTAATGAGGTCTTCAATGATCTGGGAAGGGAAGCTTGTACCATACAGACTACACTGTTATGTCCCTCAGTCTCTCATCAATAAAACCATTGGCACATTTAAAATCGCATGGAAACCAAAACAGAACCTTGTGGCACATAGTGACCTTATGGACTACTTAATTTCTCTACATTAACAAGGATAATGTGTTTGTATAGCTGGAGGTTTTCCCACGCTTTTACCAACAGCTAACCTCAATGGGAAACCGAGGTTTTCCCACCCACTATACAGCAATACGTCAAACTCTTCCATCTTAGCTAAAGAAAATGTAAGAGGAAAATGTGTGGGACGGTGACAAATGATGGAAAATCTGAACTCAATCAGAATTAAAGAGAAAAACAGTTTCACGACTAATTTGTTCATTAAATTAATTTATTCGATACATTTTCTTTAAAAATGGATCGTTACAATGTTTAGTTGGGCTGACCACTAAAATGGTGGCAGGGATATGTATATCTGAACGGCCTTATGTGGAGCGCTCTATGTCAAATTCAAGAAAGCGCTCGAAAATTTAAATTTAAACTAATTGACAGACCTCCAATACCCCTCTAAAACCAATTTTTTTAGAAAAATGTTTGAAATAAAAGTGATATACATTTCTATCTATGCAGCAAGTATTCCAAGTTTAAAGAAATCATTTTTGAGAAAATTCAAAAAAAACAACTCACGAATCTATTCTGTAAAATCGCACTTCCGATAAACCGATATTCTTCAAATTCGGAATTCTATCATACTTCTAATGTGTATTTAACATTGTGTTGGTGGAAAAAAAAACATATACTGAAATAGTCTCTAGAGGAAAGCATAACGCTACTGTTCCCCCTCCCAGAACCTTCAAAAAATTAAATTTTCCCAGGAAAAAGTTACAAATAAAAGTGAAAGGTATTTATGATTGTAGATAGTATATGAAGTTTAACGAAAATTGTTGGAGCCATTTTCGAGAAAAACCATGAAAAAGATTCAGAATGAGGAAGAAAAAAAATATACTGAAGAACAAAACAATCAGCATGGATTTTGCCTGAAACCTTCAAGTCTTTCCACGTGGTAGTGCTAAACGAAATATTAAGTTTAAGCTTCCTGTGACTTATCGTTTCTGTGATACTCTATTAACACATACAAACAGGTGCACACACACACACACACACACACACACACACACACACAAACCATTCGCGTAAAGATTTTTCTCGTCCAGATTTATACCAGATTTTTTTTTTCATAGTCATTGCAAGGATCAACTCTTATTTCCCAAAATTGAATTACTGAAAAATCGGACATAATCGCGATATTTCGTCGGACAGCAAAAAGAAACGGGTAACTTTTCTATTATAAAAATTGTGTTTATTAATTTTCCTGAAGAAAAAAAAATTAATATAAAAAAATTAATTTCCCAAGAGGGGCACAATTTATAATGTTTTTTTTTTAAATTAATAATTTTTGAAATTAAAAATGCAAGTCACTTTTAAGTGGATTGGTTGTCATAGTGATAAAACTGTTTTCATCTTAACGGTCCGAATGCAGTGAGGGAAATTTCATTATGAAAAGCTTATTAAACAAACAAAAAAGAAAAGGCAGAATGAAGGAAAGAAGAAATGAAAAAATGGAAGTGACAAGAGGCGGAATATTTGCTTTTATTTTAATTTTTTTCTTTGATACTTATTTCCTACCAAATCATAACGTCATCAAAACGCCATCAAAATAGAGATCGAGTGGCAGTCATAACAGCCATATGATGCTAACCAATTTTATTTCTATTATTTTTTTCTATCATTCTTTCGTATTTCTCAATTTTCCTAGGGTGGCATTCCTGTATTTCATCCGTATCTTATTACATTACCAACCTTGAGAAACTTTGCTGGCCGGTTTTTGAGAAAATAAGAAATAGGCAAGCTAACACTGTTTGGAGGGAAGGGCGCAGGAATGGAGACGCGCTAAGAGGATTTCTTTTCTTCTACTTCGTGCATTTCCCAAGAGAGATAGTCAGAGAGAGAGAGAGAGAGAGAGAGAGAGAGAGAGAAAGAGAATGTCCTGGTTAGGGCAAGGATATAAAAGTGGGGAAAAGGCGGGAGAAAAGGGATCACAAGGAATAAAAAAAAAAACCTAAACAGGATAAAAAGAGATAGAGAGAAAGGGAAGCAACTGGCAAGAAAGAAAATCTGCTTTTCCTTCGATTCTTTTCAAAACAAATTTTCGTTTCTTGTTCTCTCTGGTTTCCTTGTCGTGCACTAGCGCCTGCTAGATCTGGGCAGTGCTCTTTTTTACTTACCCATAATCCTGGTAAGAGGAAGTATTGCAATCGTGCCAGATTTTCTTCACCGGAAATACATGTTTTGAAATTACCTGTGTACGAAAAAAGGATTTTAGCGGATAGCCTATATGTATATATATATATATATATATGCATGTGTGTGGGGTTAATTGAATATCTCAAAAAGGAAAAAACCGCACTTATACTTGGTATTCCATTTAGACATCAAGATTTCGGAAGAAATCCATCAACCAAAAGAGCGGTTTTTACAGTTTATCGTTATTTTCTCGAAACGGCTGCAATAATTTTGTTAAAAATTCATATACTATCTAAACACTTAACTGTCGCTTTTATTTAATATGTTTCCCATTTGGTACATTTTCCCGGGAAAATTGATTTTTACTTTCTCTTACTCCTAGTCAAATTAATCGTGTCAAATTTTCGATATCGAGTTTTCACCGGAAATATCCGTTTTGAGTCCCCTAAGTCATTAGGTATCACCATGGGATCTGACAGTACGTTATCTGCCAAAATTCCTCAACCGGAAGTACCACTTTACTAGATTTTTTTTTTTACTTTTTAGCGTTTTTCTCAAAAATGGCTCCGACGATTTTCTTGAAACTCATATATAAACTGAAGATACAAGGATGTACAACTTTTATTTAAAATTTTTCTCTGGAAAAATTTATTTAAGGGCACTTTTAGAGAAGGGGTGGGGTTATGTTTTTCTCTAAAGTGCTATCATAGTTGATTATACAGTTCTATCATCCAAAGAAATAAATTAGAAATCAATAGATGGCCAAAATTCCAAGTTTCAAGGAAATGAGTCAAGCGGAAGTGCGCTTTACTGAACAGTTATTTCAGATTTCGACTATTTTATTAAATTTGATACACAAACTATAATATTTGTCAATTATAATTTTGAGAACGGGAGTAAGAGTAAGTTATGTGAGTGTTTCACTCTAGATTTTTGAAGGTTTCTAGAGGAACAGTAGCGTCATGCTTTTCTTTAAAGTCCCACTTCAATAATATGTATAATACAGGGTGTTCCACATAATATGTGCACGCTCTATTTATCTTCTGTCTCTTCGAAGATGGAAAGGAATTGTAAACCATAAGCCCCCCTAATTGTTTTGCGTAGATTCAGAATATGACAGTCGCACTATATGGGCGCAATGTGCTATGTGCCCAATTCGGTGCCAACTTATTATTTCAAACAGAATTTTTATTTTTTCCTCTGGAAGCAGATTTTTTTTCATGAATAATGAACTGATTGTCGGACAAGTAGTTCCTGCTGTAACAGCAGTAACAGGAAATAAGAATCACTAAGGATTTTGCTTACCCACCGATATCACACCGCAAATTATTATTTTGGCAGGGCAATATTTTGAACTAGATGCCGTTTAAGTACTAACGCCAACAAAAAATGGGAATAGAAATGGCATACATCAGAAAGCTCTGTTTTCGTATCGTTTTCGTCTACCGATTACAAATATATAGAAAGAATAGTGTATAGTTGACTTAACAAAAAAATTCTGGTGTGAAACACTCACACGACTTTTTCTCACTACAGTTAATAAAATTGTAAGTGAAAACCCCTTAAATTTATTACTAAATGAAGGTCTTCAGTTTTATATCAATAGGAAATATAAACGTAATAAAATGCTGTTTTTGGAAGAAAGCATAACTCCTCCCGCCACTTCTTTAATGAATTTCTCGGAAACAAAAGTGATCTTTATTCACTATTACTATATGAAATTTAACTGCTCGGTGTTTTATGCAGAAAATCGCAAAAACTGAAAAGACTGTTCAGTAAAAACGCACCTCTGGTTTACTCATTTCCTTGAAACGAGAAATACTGGTAATTGAAATTTAATTCTATTTAGATGACACAATTATATAATAAATTGAAATAGCACTTTAGAGGAAAACATAACCCCACCCCTCTCGCAAAAGCCCCCTTAAATGAGTTTACCCAGAGGAGAATTTCAAATAGAGTTTAAAAGTTGTAGCTCTGTATATGTGTAGATCACATTCTTCATTTAATGAAAATCATTAGAGCCGTTTAGAGAAAACTGAAAAATACGTTTCAGTAAAAAAATTGACTTCCGGTCATCCGATTTTCATCAAAACTCGAAATTTCGACAACATATTTAATTCTAATTGAATTATATAAACATTAGAATTGTGTAATAAACTGAAATAGCACTTAAGAAAAAACTATAACCCTAACCCTCCTCCAAAGATGCCCTTAAATGAATTTTCCCGGAGTATTTGACTTGAATTAAAATATATTCTCAGTATTTGCACCTTTTTTACATTTTTTTTTATTTATATAAATTAAGAACCAATTTTATATAGTTCCAGAAAAAAGCTAATATTTAACTCTTAAGCGAAGTATTTTATTACAACTTTCGTTTTGCTCGCTCGTGCGGTCAAAATCTAAACCGAGAGTGTAAAAAGTCCTACTTCTCTTACTTTTCAAGTAAATAACTATATTAAATGCTAAAACAAGTTTAAAATTTTATCAAATAACAACTACAATAAAGAGAATGGATTAACTATATACCTTTAATATATATAAAGACGTAGAAGTAAATAAGATTGTAAACTCATAACTACAAAAAATAGCTGCATGTTACATGTTTTTTTTTTTAATGTTTGAGTATTATTCTGGGCACATGTATGGAATGTTGCTGGCAATAGTAGAACAATATGAAAGTTAGCGCAAGCGCATATGTGCGTGCAATGTGAAAAGTTTGGGACCAGTAGGAGATAATCTCCCTTGTGTTGGGAAAAAAGAGAAATACTTATTTTTGGTCAATGTGTAAACATATTTTAAAAGCAGAGTATATACTCATATATATGTGTGTGTGTATGTGTAAGAAATGTATATGGGAGTAACATGTGTAAAGTGATAATGTAAAACTGTCTCTGCATTGCACGAGAGAAAGTTACGCGCGCGCGCCAGCGAGCGTACGAGTGTGTATAGTGGTGTATACGTGATGAACTACTATTATTTAGTAGTAGTACACTGGGAGAGTGTGTGTGTGTGTTGGGTGGTTGAAAGAGATGATGACGTCATGACCAACCCTGAGTTGCGCGAGAGGGTGAGGGTCTAAGAGAACAGAGGGTATCGGAGTTTAGATGGACCGGCCGCCGCTAGGAGCACCACTAGCTACAACTTTGTGTACAACTCTCTCCAGTGAGTAGGGCGTGTTATACCAGTGGTAGAGGCCAGGGAAACGGGGGTTGGTGGAGAGTGAGAGGGCATGAAAAAGAGAGAGAGAGCGACCGAGCGAGCGCGAGTTGGTCCAACATATGGATCAATGTTGGCCAGTTTTACCACGTGTTTGGCCCAACAACTGCTAACTGTCCAGCACACCTGGGCTCACCACTCACCACTGCTACTATTCATAGTTCTGGGCCAACTTCTACGGCAGTTTTACTTAGTATAAATGTACTTAGAAACAAAAATGGAAGAACAAAAAAAAATCACAAACACACAAAACAAAAGAAGAAAGAAAACAAAAATATGTTCCACCTGTAGCATGCACTAGTTAAACAAAGAAAAACCTTCGCAAATCCCACCACCCTTACCCACGAACCTGCACAGACCAAAAGAATAGCCTGTCAAGCTTGCCAACACTTATATATGAATAATATCTGAGGGGGGATATTATGTCCACAAAATCAGTTACTGTTAGTCAAGCTCTTAGCCCACTGAGATTTTATAACTGTCAAAAAATAATAAAGTTTGCAAGTACGAACATATGATAAATTGAATCAGCTGTTTTATTTTTACATTTCCCATATTACAGTTAAAATGTATCCGGTGAAAATTGTTGTGGTACGATTTCATGTTAATTTTTTTTTGTTTACAGCTATAAGCGATAAACTATTGCTATATACAAAAAAAACTTAGCATTCATCGGAAATACAAGTTTTTGAGATCAGCATAACTCAAAAAACTACAACTCAAAGGAAGCTCAAACTTGAAACGATTTGGCAGGAAGTTATTGGGCAAAAACTCTCACCCAGAAACTTTACTCTTGAATGGAATTTTTTATTTGCGTTCGCTCGAAAGTGGCTCCAATGATTTTCTTCCGTCTAAAGCAGAGCTTCCCAAACTTTTCACTGGGAGGATCGTATTACTATTTCTGACAATTGTAACGGGCCGGGGCGATTTAATATCACACACATTTATATACATACATAGCAAGAGAGTGGTTATCCCACTCTGCCAGCTTCTCCCTTTGGAACTTCCCCAGGCATTGAATGGGATGGAATATTGGACTTGTTTGTAATAAGGAACCCAATAAACCAACAAGTTGAGTGTAACATTGTGTTGAAATGAACTCTCTAC
The DNA here is from genome assembly GCA_011037195.1 of Triatoma infestans. Classification (NCBI taxonomy): domain Eukaryota; kingdom Metazoa; phylum Arthropoda; class Insecta; order Hemiptera; family Reduviidae; genus Triatoma; species Triatoma infestans. The sequence goes on along the minus strand of JAAEAF010006109.1, from coordinate 10,248 downwards.
ACGAGCTTGGTGAATTTGCTCTGAGGATAGAAATCCGAAACCGGTCAGGAACAAAAGGAATATGCATGCTACGACGGACTGCGTTATCCATTGCGGACCCATCCACACATTCAATTTATTAAGCATATATTATATTGAATATGTGGATAGGTCCGCAATGCTGGATAACATCTGGTATTTTATCCGTCGCAGCATGCATATCTTTTTTCCTGACCGGTTTGGGATTTTCAACCATCGTCAGAGCAAATTCACCAAATTCGTGTGAAGAATTCTGTATAGAGAGTAGAGAGTTATATTGGAAGAGAGAAAAATTTATATTTTATTTTACTTTTATAATTACAAAAATAAGAATTGATTCATGGCCTGGAATTAAATAAAAATAAATTGAATTTTTAAGCTACCTATTAAAATAATACGCCATCACTGTACTACGTATTTGTAGTATTGCATATTCACTTATATTACGATAGCAAAAATGATAACAAAAAAAGTGCCCAACATAACATATATAACATAAAATACGATACATGCATCAGCGATATCACTGGAATTACAATATGTTGTCATTTATTAAAAAAAAATTATCGCTTTATTTTACTTTTTGTTGGCATAAAAGTTCTGTGGTTTAATTATTAAATTTGTCTTTCTATGAATAATTTATTATGATTATGTTCTCTGTCGTTCCTCATTCAAATTTTTCGTTTATAATTTTGTCGGACCTACAAACTAGTGACCAGAATGTTTTAACTAAAATGTGTTTTAACAATATTGTGAGTAAAAGATTTCAGATTATCTTTTGTTTAAAATCAGCAGTTTAATTAATATTAATTTATTAAATAAATAATATAATTCGAAGAAATTTATTTATTTTATTTTTGCCAGAAAATAAACAACAATAAACAATAATAGTAATTGTTTTTAAACACAATATGATGTAAACAAAAGATTCAAATAACAAAGGGAGTTTGTATTGTGTTTTAGAGAAGAATAAAGTAAAGAGGTCAAACAGGAGAGGAAGTTTAGGGTGGGGATTTAAAAGGAACGCCCCACCAACCCCTTAGGTTATATATGGACCTGTATAACACAGTTGTATTGTTGGTTAGTATATTTCATAAACTATAGTTACTTTCACTATTTCAGTCTTGAAATATTGAATTTATAACAATAATAGCACCAAATCTAACACTAGATTTACATGATATTATGTAAATATTACATTCCAAATTTTATCGCATATAAAAACACAATCTGGTGTGAAACACTCATAAGACTTTCTCTTAGTATAATAATTATAAAATTTAATCAAGAAATTTTCTATAAAATTATAATGTTTATTGGGCTGGCTATGAACATGGTGGTGGTGGGATTCTACTTGTTACCTGAACGGCCTTATGTGGAGCGCTCTATATCAAAACCAACAAAGCTTATATTTATTATTATTTAATTTACTGATTATTTAAATTGACCCTTACTTTCAGACCCCTCCCTCCCCCTTAATGCTTAAAACAATCGATTGCAACATGACTTAATTTCTATCCAATTAAATCCCTGACATCTATCCATTTTTTGTCTCAATATAAATATAGTGAAAAAAAAACTGGCGTAAAAAACACCCCTCCAAACACACACAGACACACAAATCACAAATTTCTAAAAACTACTTATTTTTGGGCTCAGGAGGGGCTACAATATGGTGCAACCTCAATAATCAACATCTGACATGATCGCAACACTTCCTCTTAATATTAAAAGTGTGGTGTGAAAAAATGTATTCTTATAATGAACAATTTTAGATACTAAAAGTAAATAATAAAAAAGAATCATTTAAATAATTATAACCAACTCTCTTCAGAAGAAGAAACAACTCGCTGAACTGTTACTGAACGTTCTAGAACTTTTTAACTTGCTGTAATATAAAGGCGAAACCATCTTTCGAGACAATCAGTTTGTTATAAAATGTTATAAAGTGAAGTTGTGGATTTCTATGGTGTTGCTGGTTTCTAAGTTAATAGTAAAATTTAAAATTACTATAGTTTACTTTCTCTTATTCCTAGTAAGAGGAAGTGTTGCGATCGTACCAGATTTTCGAATTTGAGTTTTCACCAAAAACACATGTTTTGAGGTCCTCTGAATACGAAAACAATGTTTTTAGAGAATGGTATGTATGTGTGTGTGCGCGCGTGTGTATGTGTTTTTTGTGTGTGGTGGGGATGTGTACCCAGAATATCTCAAAAACGAAAAAGTGCAGAAGGCTTAAACTTGGTATTCCGCATCAAACATGAAGATTTCAGGCAAAATCCATACAGCGCCTTTACTGAATTTTTTTTTCCCGTTTTTTCAACGATTTTCTTTAAACTTCATGTCTTTCCATATTAAATTCCAAATTGGAAGAAAATCAGTTAACCGAAAATGCGATTTTACAAAAGAGATTTTTGAGTTTTGGTTTTCGAAAATGGTTACAGTGATTTTCTTTCAACTTATAACTTTGATGAAACATATCACTTTTATTTGAAACATTTTTCAGGAAAGAATTATTTCAGAGGGGTATTGGGGGGGATCTGTCAATTAGTTTAAAAATAAATTTGCACAAGCTTGTTGGTTTTGATATAGAGCGTATAGTCAAAAAGTTCTTTTCCTTGGCACCAGCCAACCAAATTTTGGTTCACATAAGGCGACACAGGTATACAAGTAAAAATCCCCACCACCATGTTTATGACCCCCAACTAAACATTTTCACGATGCAGTTTTAAAGAAAATTTCTTGATTAATCAGGAGGAAAACTCCATTCACATGGTATAACACTACTTCTTGCAGCAGTAGAAAAGCAACATTCTTTACAAATCCAAAACTGGGCATCCTACATTAATAAATGCTCTCTCGCGAAGCACGTAATCCCATTTAACTATTACCAATTTTATAGCACTGCCTATACTCACTAAAGTGCTTTAGATCCATACAAATTAAATTACAACCTATCCCTTTTAATCATTCCCCCATTAAAGTCTTCTTCTCATCAAAATTGTAAGCAACCAGGTGGACGGTGTTGGGTGGTTGAGGAGTGAATGATAGGATAGGAGCAAGAGAGAAAGAGTGTGTGACAGAGAAAGTCAGAGCTGCACTCTATCTATAAACGTACTAACATGATTAGCAAGTTGACCGCAAACCATGAGTACCTGGATGTAGGTGTATGGATGGAGCAGCGGAAATGCGATGAAGATATTTATAATATGAGTCCTCTTAGTAGTTTTGTCTCAATGATTTAGCTTGCCAGACCTACTACTACACATCAACCTCCTAAAGTATCTTACTATCAACTTTCTCTTCCTTCCAAGAAGTAGACACTATATTTTGGTTAGTTAAGTTGTTCTTATGAGAGAATCCATTACACTTTAGCAGATGTTGGGGTAAGACTATTGCTTCAATATTTAATAAACATTTGGTTTGATTAAACGTTATAGCTGTCGTTTTCAGCCAAATCGCCTAAAGCGTTCAAGGCGACGTCTCGGTGGTTAATTTCAATAATAATATTACAAACATAATTTCGAAGTTATACAATTAAATTTACTAAGTTCCATTGAACTTGATTAGAGAAATACGTCAGAGGTTAGTTTCCAACCATGCAATCTAAACTTTTCTTAGAGCAACTGTTTTTCTAATTTTGTTCATTTCTCTATTTTTCCCTTATATAATTCTCATTTGAATTTTTTTTTCTCTTTGCAACCAACCGGGCAAACATTGCTTTTAAAACTCACCTATATTGAAACACTTAATCTTTTGATACTCCAAATGGAATACTAAAATCGATGCTTTTCTCAATGAGTGGGAGGAATAATAGCATATGAAAAGGTGACTTTCACAATCAAATAAGAGGAAAAACACATGTTTTTCACAAGGTCTAAAAGACAAATTTCTCTAAAGCAAATATTTATTAATTTAAAAAATTTTCTTCAATACAGAATTCTAATCAAAATTTCAGAATTATACAGCCTTCAATATTATACAGCCTTCAATATTATACAGCCTTCAATATTATACAGCCCTGGATATCTACATGACAAAATAAAACTGACAATTTTGAGGGAAGCATGATGTTTGTAGTGGATGCTTTTGGGATTGGATAGAGAGATTAAGAGAAATTAAGGTTGAGATATAAGTTACACTTAATTACGGGGGTTTAACAAAAGTTTTAACATTTTTAGCTGTTTTACTTAAATGAGTATTGACAAAGGTGTATGTAAAGCTCTACACTTTCCCTACTCTCCTTCCAATACGAGGTCACATGCGGTACTTAAATCAATCCCTCTGAGCTGCGGCTAGAATTTGTGATAGTGAGACATGTCAGTGAGCAGCAGCTATATGATCTAGCGCACGCCTAAAATACGACCATTAAAATGTTGTAGATTTCTTAGAACATCCCTAGAAATCCATATTCTCGGCAAATATTTTCCCACAAAATGCGATGGCCATATTTGTTTAGTTGTTAATTTATCAAGTTTAAAGAGAAACCATTGCGTAAGTTTCAGTTGAAAACCATCAACCCATAAATGCTACTTTTAAACTTCCTTTAGTTAACTTCTTTAAACCTCCTTTACTACCTGCACACATAAATACTTGATCACTTATATTTGAAACATTTTTCCAGGTAAATTGATATTTTGGAGTGTTCTGAGGGAGCAAAGCATTAGGCTTCCCTCTAAAGTACAACTTCAGTACTATGTATGGTTACCTAGATATTAAGATATATTAGAAGCATTGGTAGGATTCCGTATTTAAAGAAAATCAGTCCACCGAAAGTCCGACTTTACGGAATTTTGTTGTTGTTGAGATTTTTTGGAATTTTCACGAAAACAATTTTCCTTAAATTTGGATGTTAACGCACAGATAGATCTCTTTCATTTGAAACATTCTACCGGAAATTGTCAATTTATATATTGTATTAATTGCTGTGACTGTATTTTTTGAACAAATTTGCTTTCCCAATTCCCAATTTACTTTAATATCCAGACACCAGCTTCTACTAGGCTAAGAATAAAATTTCAATAAATTTTTTAATAACCACGCTTTAGGTGATTATAAAATTATTAAACTAGGTCACTTTGTTGTATTAATTAATTGTAAAAGGAAGTTTAGAGTCACGGACAAGGTAAAGCGGTATTAAGCGAGAAAGTTTATGGAAGTAGGAGGGTTAGGAGATTAAGAAAACCGGAAGTTGTTTATAATAAGCAAGGAAGAAGGGATTGGCGGGTGAGGGCAGGTAAAATGAGGTTAAATATTGGGCAAAAGAGGTGTCTTTGTACTGACTAGCACTAACTATGAAATAGTGGATAAGAAATGTGTGTGCGTGTATTGTGTAGTGTACGTGAGAAACGTACCCACGCACGCCCTAGGAAAACTGCCGTCAAACTGAGCTTGTATTTCGAGTTGTGTGCGACCTAACTTTTGATTGGGGGCGGTGTGAATGGAGGCCCCTCTGTTTTAAAGTGTAGTTGGTTGCCCACCGCCCCCGCCCACTAACAACTTCCATCATTCAGAACACTACATGAGAGTGATTACACAGGATGTTGAGGGCGTATTGGTGGGTGGGTGGATGGATGGATAGATACAGTGTAGGGGGAAAACCCTACCACTCTGGGGTTATCCATTTAATACCTGGATCGAACTTTAATACAAGTTAGACGTGTGTTTCCTCATAACCATCGACCTTCTTCTCTACTTGCTTCTTCCAGTTCAATCCAATAATAATCCTAAACTAACTGTTCTCCATTTATACCTTCCTAGAGTAGTTTGGGAGAGTATCTAGGCGAGAGGCCTCTGGTTGGGTGAGAAGGTGAAACCTAGATGCTTAGCAAATAGGCTAAGAAGAGAAGTGTGGCTCTGAGAAGTGGATTCGTAAGTTCACAGAGTTCACGTAGTGGAACTCCAGCTTGTTCACTAACCAATCTACTACACAATTTTCCATAACTACTTAGAGTGCCAGAGCGCGCGGCACTCTAGTGGGCGGTGCTGCCCTATAGCCGCCTATCTGCTAACTAGCCTTATCTAAATATAAACCGTATCTATATACATACATAATGCTCCACATGATATATCATGTCATGTACAATATATTAAAGTTCCATGTACTATGAGAGGACATTTGAAGGTTAAACAAGCTAAATAGTATTAAAATAAAAAAATTATAAAAACATGCAAATAAAAAATACTACTATTAATTATACTTTTTCCCTAATTGTTGTTTCAGGTCCCTTGAGTGTGAAAAAAGTGTTCTTACTAGTGATATATATATATATATATAGGGTGTCCCAAGGTATATGGATAACGACTTTTACTCGGAAACTAAGATAGCTAGAAAAAAACTAAAAAATACCCCGCAGTTTTTTGTTAGAAAACCAAATTTAATTTGCAAATTTGTTTTGGTGTTTCCAGAAGCGAGATACAGGCACCAGCTTCATTTTTCAAATGGGGAGGTGTGGTTTTTATTTAAGAAATAGATTCCTCTATTTTTTGTAAGATAAATTTACTTGAACGGTTTTTTTCTTTGAGCGATATTTTACAAGTTATAAATGGAAACATGATTCCTATAAGAAATTTCAAAATGATATTATAACGGTTTTTTGGTCGAATAAGAAGAAAAATACTATTTTATTATAAATTTTACTCCTCATTAATTACAGATCTTGCTCGAACCATTAGAGATATATTTCTTTGGTCGTAAGGTACAATGGCAGGAAAAAGCATGTCTATGTATCTCTAATGGTGGAGGCCAGTTCGAGCAAATAAATTTGGTTTTCTAACAAAAAACTACGGGAACACGTATTTTTTTAGTTTTTTTCTAGCTATCTTAGTTTCCGAGAAAAAGTTATCTATATACCTTGGGACACCCTGTATATACGTATGTACTGCATAGGAGTGTGTTCCTGTATGTGGTCTTACAAAATATTGAAAAAACGAAAAATTGCATAAGCTCAAATCTTTATATTCCATCTGGGTAACCTTTAGATCCAACAAGAAGTTTCCGGCAAAACCCAACAACCGGAAGTGCAATTTGACTGTTTTACCCAGTTTTTCATTATTTTTTCATAAAACGATTCCAATGATTTTCTCTGATCTTGAAATACAAACGTGCATTCTTAGACCGAACAATTTTATTTATTTCGCAGACGGCTCTTTGCCATGCTTTTGTACTAATGTATTTTAGCATCTACTGTATTATTCTTTTAAAAAAAAATAAAGTACTTATAATAATAATAATAGACCGAACAATTTTATTTATGACATTTAAAAAAGGAATATTCCAGGGTCAAAAACACCGTGGATCCATTTTCAAAGAAGACCTGCTCCGAAGGTGTCAAGGAGAAAGAAGGAAAATGAAAACGCAATATGGAATATGCGGTGTGAGAAATCCTGCAAAGCACGATCCTCCTCTACCTCCTCAGTGGAAACCGTGCTTCTGTCGGATCAGAAATTTGGATACAGTCAGCGAAAAGAGTTACCCAGTGCCCAAAATGCTACAGACATGCCAATTTGGTTAAGGTGCTTAAGAATGACGGTTGTTAATAGGATTCCGAACGCCCATCATTAAGGAAACAGTTGCAAAGAAAAATACTTGTTCTGGACCGAATTGATGAAAGTGGGCGCCGCAAGGTGATGGCCGCGTGAGATTAATGCGAGGAAGATGCTACTCTGAACCGGAACAAATGGTAACGCTGAAATAGGGAGGTATCCATGGAAAAGAGGAAGAACAGCAGTAACAAAAATATATTACGATTGCATCAAATTTGCAAACTGAGTTATTATTACAGTTAAATGTACTGAGGTCTTTTTTTAAATTGGTGTATATTATTATTATTTTTTTTTCTTGCTTTTAAGCTTACATATGCTTTTGAGCAAGTGAATAATAACAGTTAAATATATAATGACAGACAAATTTTTGGAAAGGGTGACGAGTTTATGCACTCGGACACCCTGGTTAATTCTAACAATAGGATCCTGGTAGAAAAAAAGGAGACTAATCAATTCCCAATCCAAATCCCAATCAATTAACCGAAATAATGACGAACAGAGTATTGATTTTTTTGGGGAGGGGGAATTTTCTTGAAAACTGCTCCAACACACTTTAACTTAAAGCGCTAACTGCACATCTGTAAAACTGTCACTTCTATTTGAAACATTAAAGATATATAATTTATATTTTCTCACCACCTCAATTTATATGCCTGCTGCCTTAAAAACCACTTCATCCCGGCAGACTGGAAATGTAAAAATTTCCTTAAAGAACTCTCGCAGCACAATAAAGTTCGGCTGAAATGGGTGCCTTGGATATGTGGAGATTAGAGCCAACGGAACAGCCAATCAACTGGCCAGTAATGGGAGCGAACGCTCCGTTCTGGGCAATACCAAAGGGACAGTCAGTGCGTGCGTCTCTTAGATGTCTTGGCTCTGGAGAGAGCATGACAAAATCTCTGGAAACTAAGTCCTGAAGCCAAATACAGCAAGATCTGATATCAAAGCTATGTATATAAATGAACAGGACTGAAGAGACCCGCTGTTTATAGGTAGGAAACAGACTGGACTGGTGACATCGGCTTTTTCACAGAGGACACTAGGTTACGGCTCTCAAGGAAGAGAATCGTATCCTTAAAACCGAAATAGAGAATTTGAAAGGAGTTCATGAAAAAACAGAAAGGGTATTAGATGATTTGCAAGTGAAATCTCGACGTAACAATTTAATTTTTAGAGGTTTGCGGTTTGAAAATCATGTTGATTTGGTTAAATTGGTATCTGATTTCTGTCATAGTGTTCTAAATGCGGAAGTGAATGTGGATTTCATGTCTGTTGTACCTTTAGGCAGAAGAGATATACCTAATAGACCGCTACTGGCTACTTTCATCCGTTTTCAAGGTAAGTTATCTGTTCTCAGGTCAGTTAAACGTTTAAAGGGCACAGGTATAAGAGTGCATAATGATTTTCCAGATAATATAAGGAAGAAACATGGCAAGTTATTACTAATTAGAAGGGAAATTTTAAGAAGGAAACCGAATATAAAGGTATATGTGAGAGCTGGCAATCTTATTGTACAGTCCCATTTGTTTCAGTGGTCTCACACTGGTGGCTTGAGATATGGCGAGGAAGCAGGAACCATGAAACTCAACAAAATTATTGATGATGATTTGACTGTATTCATCACTGAGATATTAGACGGCACTTTGCCTGCTGATTATTTCTCTAATGCACCACCTACTTCTACAGTTCCTTCTTCGCGTCAATTGACACTCTCTCCAGTGTCCTGAGAAAAAGATGTCAGCCGGAGTCATTGGTTAGCGAGCAGTGCATGTTCCCGGATGAAGAATTTAAAGATACTCTCATATAATGTGGCTGGTTTGAAAAACAAAGTGAAAGATCCTTTTTTTGTTAATTTTTTATTTAATTTTGATGTTTTCGTTTTATTTGAAACATTTCTTACTGATGATAATTTTTCTTTTTGTAAAAAACTTTTTGCAGATTACGATATATGCTTTATTCCTGCAATCAGACTGTCGAGATTTGGGCGAGCTATAGGTGGTGAACTTTATGGAATAAAATCTTCGCTCCCTAGGGATTTAATACATTTCACACTAATTGGTAATACTAATTTAATTTCTGTAAAATATCTTACTTTTGAATTTTTAATTCTGCCAATTTACATAAATTGTAATTCTTGGGATGAACAGTTTTATAAACTGTGCGATTTTTTAAGCGAATATAATTTCTACAAATTTATGATAATCGGAGATTGCAATGTCAGAATTGCAGCCTCTCAGACTCTTTTCGAGGATGTGGAGACTGTTAATTGTCGATTGAATAGAAACTCTAAAGATAAGATTTTAGATAGTAGATGGATTAAGTTCCTAGAACTTTGTGACAATTATAATCTGATTATTTTGAATGGTCGGCTTTTAGGGGACTCAAGTGGCGAGTTTACTTACATAAGTAAGAATGGCTGTTCTGTAATTGATATTTGTGCTGCTGCTGTGGACTGCCTCCCTCTGATTGAGAATTTTCAAGTAATTCCTGTTCATTTTTCTGATCATCAGCCCATAATGGTGTCTTTTAAGTTGGATGTTTCATTTAACGAAGTTGTGTTGCCATTAATGCCTCAACTATTTTGGTCAGTAAATTCGGCTGACGTTTATAAGTTATATTTGAAAAACTTTTTAAAAAGTACTTCCTATATGCCACTTGATGTCCAGGAGGGGGTGAATACTTTAA
>JAAEAF010006108.1:0-66762 GCA_011037195.1 Triatoma infestans | reverse complement strand
CTATTAGGTGGAGGATGCCTTCTTAAACCACGGAAACCAGGTTTTCAAATAAGTGTCTAATATGTGAATACACTGGGTACATTACTAACATTAGGACTTCTTAGGAGCTATAGGTCCACGTCTATATCTAGAAGTTGAAATACTGTGACACTAAGTAGGTCTAGGATGTCACCATACCTCTCAAGATGATCTAGTAAGAAGAGCAACGAACCGTTTAATGCAGAGCGACTGTAATATCTTTGAAAGTTTCTCTACAAGTTTACAAATACAACCCATATTAGTAACACAAAATAGAAAAATTCCCTGATTTTCTACATAATAACCTTTTCAATAAAAAAATAAAAAATCTGTTTCGAAACACTCTGATGACTGTCTCTTATTGCACTCACAAACTTCTAGTTCACAAATATCCATTAACCTCATTACATGTAAATATAGGTGGGGTGGGGTTGTGCAGGATTGAACCTGTTGGTCCGGTGGAAATATAATTTCTAAATTTGAATGACCGCGATATTTTCTCTTACGACAGGAAACGGAAGTAAATTAATCTAAGAATTTGTTAATTACCAATGAATTAATTAATATAATGTTGATAATAAATTCACACTCTAGATAGAATTTACATTTTTTTTTTTTGGTTTATCAAACATAAATACGTTGCTGCTGAAAGTTATTGTCATTTGGTAACTTTTTTTCAGTCACCCCTTGTTAAAAAACAAACAAAAAATTAATATTCATAGCAGCTGCACAAGTTGTGTTTTGAGTGTAGCAATGGTCCGGGTAGAATAACAAGCAATGAAAATAGTGTTGGTAATAAAATTGGAATTTGTTTGGCGGGAAAGAGAACGCGGCTAGGCGCAGTGAGTGCCAACTGAGCACTATGATGACTAATGACTTTGTCGGCATACTGACAGTGTTGCATTAGCAAGGTCGGCACTCAGCCACTACTACTCTGGACGTTGGCAACACTGCCTTATTTCAACATTTACAAACATTATTATAGCATTGGCTGAAAGTTTGCTGGGCCCCCACCACCTCTCTCCGCCGACACTCATTTCCACTTCATGTATGTTATTTCTTTTAAAAAGCCTAAGTGAATTTCTATTTTGTTCATGCAATATATTTTTATTTTGGAAACTCTCTTAACTGAATACATCAGGGAGACCTTATACAATTTACGGTTTTCATTGTAAAGAAGTGGCCGTGCAGCTCTTCCCGAAACTCAGAAACACAAGAACCTTCCAAAGATCAATTTTTCAAGGAAAATATTTCAAAAGAAAGAAATAAGTGATAATGATTTTATGTGTGTGTGTGTGTGTGTGTGTGTTTTATCTGTAGAGGGTGGTAGATAAAAATTAAGAGCCAGTTCAAAATAAATTGTGAAAAGCTGAAAAACAAAAATTCTTTAATAACGTTGCACCTCCTATTGACGGATTTTGGCTGAATTATTCATTGTGCAATTGTACCTAAATGGAATGTCACGTTGACACTGCTGCGACTTTTCACTTTTTAGTATTTTAGAAACATACATACAGACCGATTATAAACCCTTTTTTTTTTAATACCTAGGGGGCTCTCAAAATATGTATTTCCAGGTAAACTCAATTCCGAAAATTTAACAGCTTCCCTATTTTCGCCAACTAGGCGAAAAATGAAAGTAGTAATGCTGTTGAATGAGAATAATAATGATTGGTGCATTTCAAAAAATAGATTGATTTGTAAAAACATAGTACACATTGAAATTGTAACAATTCTACTATTATATAACGTAAAATGACACACAAAAGCACACACACATTATATATATATATAAATGCATATGTATAGAACGCAGATATATATATATGTACAACTATATTGTAAGATATAATAAGGTAAAACACTGCCACTATTTCTCTCTACAGCAGATTACTTTATTACAAAGAGAATTTATTGTAAAGCAAGAGATATGTTCGTATGGTGCTAGGAAGCAATGTTCTGGACCATTCCCACTGTTTCAACACTCTTTGACCCCTGTTGTACACGTCATCCGAACTTGATCTCCCTAACAGCCATTACTGGTATTCTATTATAAATAATTATACACGCTGCTATTTTAACGACCAATATTTTTTTTCCACAAGAAATATTTATTTTACATTTATGGTTTTTTACAGATTTATAATTAACTTGGTTTGTGTTGAAATGATTTAATTGTTTTACGAGTTACAGCAGCAACAAAAGCTCGATCTTTAACTTTTCTTACTGCTGTAGTAGAAATATTGCGTACGTAACAAATGTTAAAACCTGTGATTTCATTGCAAATACATGTTCTCAAGTCTTCTGAATAAGGAAAATATGTTTTTAAAAAATATTATATGTTTGTTGTTGTGTGAAAATGTAACTCAAACATGAAAAATTGCTGGAAGCGCAAGCTTGGTATTTCCGTTAAGAAGATTTCGTTCAAAATCCGCCAACCGGAAATCAGCGACTTTGCTGTAAGATTTCAGTTTTTTGCAATTTTCTCGAAAATTGTTCCAACGATTTTCCTTGTACTTTGTGAATTGAACAAATGAATACATGCACTTTAATATGAAAGTTCTCTAACATTTCCGCCTATCTTTTCTATATAAAATATCTTTTCCAGAAAACTTGACCGTTGGTGAGTCGTGGGGAATTTGGATTGCTAGCTTACCTCTTTGTATAATGTACAATAAACTAGCTTTGTAGTATTGAAGTCATTGATTGCATTGTTGGAATCAAAAGATTCAAGAAAATCAGTTGATCTTTCGGAATAGTTTCAACCACAAGAAAATCAGTTGATCTTTCGGAATAGTTTTCAACCAAACTTACATTTCTGAGATTTTCTGAATTATCTCGGAAAAGACTAACTATATTCCTAAAAATATGCTAAATGCATATACTTATACCCATCTTTTTTGTTTGACAAATTTTGCCAGAAAAATGTGTTTTTTGTAGTTTCTAGTGAGGTTTGGTTAGATTTACCTCTAAATTGCACACCAATATTTTGGATGTTACTCGTATCGCTGTCTTGTATCCAACAATATAGTTACATTAAAAAAAAAAAAAAACGATTTTACTAAAAATTGTCGAAAATTTCTCCATTTGAATTATAATAATTTCAGAGTAACAACAAGTTGTGTGAGTGGTTCACAACGTTTTAAAATTAAATCTCAGCTACAAGTTACTGCAAGTTATTACCTAGAAGGTTTTGATTCCTTTACAATTGACCAGCTAGAATTTTAACAAATCAGTTGAATTACAATACTTAATGGAGGTGAAATGTTATTGGTGTGTTCTGTTGTAATAGCTTGTGGCGTGGGCGGTTTAGTAAAGGGCTGATGAGTATATATATGTTTAAGAGAGAAGTATCAGAAATAAACAAGAAATCACTGGTAGATTAAATTAAATATATTATTTTCAAGGAGATTCAAATACTTTTCATTAACACAGTAATATGCTTATTAATATAGTGAAACTAGTTAGAATAAACTCTTGTGCTTTAACTTATAAATGGCACTGATGGTAAGAGAGCGAAAGACATGTGTTCTGATTGAATGTCTATTTCAGACTGTTCTTGAAAGAATGCCTTCTAATTGTTAGTGCAAATCTTCCCCTGTAAGAAGGGGTAGACAATGCTAACCGAGTTCTATGAACTCTAAAAGACAATGGTGGTCTTCTACCTGAATAGTCCCTTTTGCCAAGGAATGTTACATTTTCTTCATAATTTCAAATAAAATATTATTTTTCAAATTTATTTTTATATTTCTGGCTCCATTACAGAGGCATATATTATTGAAGTAACAAGCTTCTGTTTAGTGGAAATATTTGAAGTAATTGAACGTTATATTTCTGAGTTAGACCATCGGAGAAAGATATTGAATTTCAAGGAAACTATATTATAATACTAAGCAATTCTTATTAATTATTATTGTAGGAACTTCTAAATATAGCAAGAGCAATATAGAAATATTTCTAGTTTTAGTTTAAATTTCTAAAAAGTTTAAGACGGAGAATATTGCTGAAATTGATACAAATTACAGAAAATTGGTGCTAAAAATTTAAACCATTGCTCTGACGAGTTAAATTCAGAATTTGACAAGTTAGTTATAAGATATTAACGATAACCTACCTAATGAGTTAATAATTTTCGAATTCAGAAGCATCAAAACATATAAATATATATCCGTTAATAATTCAATGTTTGCATGAATTGAATAATACTATAACATTCTATTAGGGATATTTCTCGATTACAGTAAAATCTGTTTCAACAAGCTATTATTATTTTTGTCCAATGGAAAGGGATCATATTCTGTGTCAACTAAAGCCCCTCAGGGCCTTATAGCTACCCCCATGATAACAATAGCTACAGTCATGGTCTAAATCAGAAATCCTATTCCAGATCCATCTTGGGTTCACAGCAGTTTGAATAAACTGGAAAATAACCATAAAAGGAAACGCTTAAGATTTTCCTATAATACTCTGTTCTGTACAAAAGTCCTGAATCTATCATCAGAAGAACGAGCGTTTCATGCCTTACTTTGTATAGACGTCTGGTGAAACATTCCGCCCAGTAAACGATCCAATCAGATGCTTTAGAGAATTCCTTGAAAGACAAAAAAAACTCATCATCTAACTTTTGGTCTGCAGATAAACTACCGCCTCATCCTTAGTGATATTGACTGCAAGCTACAGACATGTGTCCGAGATTCGCCAACAGCAAGTTTGGAGGGACGCAGATATTTTGGCTAATCTTATCCTTGCTGCATGCTCTAGAAGTCCAGATTAGGATAACATTCTTCAAGGAATATAACCCCTACAGTCTTCTAGAACATCCTAAAGGTTAACCTGATGCTGTAAGAATGATGAAAAAGATTTGCTTTTAGCAACTTAACAGAAGAAAAAACTTAAGATTTATAAAGTTATAAAGATTTCCAAGTTAAAGACCTGCCTGTCTGTTATTCTTTAACAGACATTGCCGTTTTTTATATCTACTAGAAAGTCTCCATAGCCGCAATTGACATGGCAGACAAACTACCTGTCACCGCAGACAACCAGGCTTTGAATCTCCTCAAGCATCAGTCTGGCGTATCTTGGTAGATTACGCCGCCACCACATCATATATTTAATTAATCTCTAATTACCCAAGTGTTAACTTCTTATTTTCACTGAATTAAAATGAAAATATTATTCTATATAGGGAGATACATGCTCAAATTAAATCTGGGATATAAAAGTAAAACTCTAGTGATGGTGAGTTGCTTTGAAAGTAAATTAATGGAAAAGAAAAATCAGGAGAGAAAACTGACCATAGTAGGGCGGCGGTTAGAAAAAGAATTTCAAGTCAAATAAGAGATGGGAAGAGTGCGTGGACAAACACTCTATGGAGTACGGAGTTAACAAACAGCTGTTAACAGGCAAAAATATTACAAAACATTTCAGAGACGAAGTGCCGCTCTCATGTGTGAAAGATCTGAACGCGCACGCCACTTCTCTGAAAGGCAAGCAAATTATTCCTAATTAATTATCTCAGCAAAATATAATACTTTCTACCAGGAATGTTTTTGTTCTTTATTTCTAACTTGCTAAAAAGAAAAAAGTAAACCATCAACGAACTTGATGTTGTTTTACCTACTGAATACTTGTAGCAAATCTTTTATTAACAACGATTTTTCCCACATGTTTTTGAAATATCTCATCACACAACATTGACCCGCGCACGCGCATGTATCAGTATAACTCCTCCCCAAACGGAAACTCCCAGAAGTTTCAAACTTAATTTTTCGATAATACGGTTTTCAACAAAATCGGTAAACCACAAATGCCATATTACTGAAGGAATTTTTCGGTTTTTCCGAAGTTTATTGAAAATGTCTCCAACGATTTTCTTTAAACTTGATGATACCTACTATAAGTCTATACCTATAACTAAGTCTATACGTATAACTAAGTCTATACGTATAACTAAGTCTATACCTATCACTAAGTCTATGCCTATAACTAAGTCTATACGTATAGCTAAGTCTATACCTATAACTAAGTTATGTATTTTACTTGAAACATTTGTCCAGGAAAATGCAAATTAAGGATGTTCCAGGGGAGCTGGAAAAGTTAGGCTTCCCTCTTTAATACCTACATACATGATTGGCTCTACTAACCCAGTGGGATTTAAGAGAACTAAACATTTATGAAAATTCCGACTTTTGTTGCACAGAACTAAGAATCTACAATAAGAGAAAGTTGTGTGTTTTATGCCAGATTTTATTATTTGCATTCTTTAAACTTGGCATTTCAACTACACATATTAAGAGTTTTCAGATATTTATTTCAATTATGTTAATTATATAACTTAATAATGGGTGGAGTTAATTTACGTCTCATCTACTAGAAAACTTTGGCAATGGGCGAAGCTTAACGGTTGTTTAGGTGTCACAACTAAGGGGCCGAGCTATATTTCTTTTACGATTAAACTGATTTTAGATGATTAATGCTCATTGTAGCCTCAACTCAAAACTAGTAATCTCAGTAAAATGTACAATTCTATTTGTTGATTTCATTCCACCATTTAAGGGCAACTAAACATTCAGTATATTTTCACAGGTTGATGGAAATTGCCAATCAGAATTGTGAGAGATCAGCAAGTGAAAGTCGAGGGAGAGAGATCAGCAAGTGAGGTTTCACACACACATACACACACACAAACTACTTTTTTTTCAACACATCAATACTCTGATGAATTCTATGGTAATATGCCCTCGCTTAAATAGTTTTTATGGTAATCAAGTTACAATGATCTGTGGAAGCTAGAGCTAGCTCTATTAGACTAGAAGGAGCACGACCGCTTCTATCGCACAATAAATGAACATTAATTGCAAATGAATATAATAATTTATGTAATTAATTAAATGGTTTTAAATCGTGCCAGTTATTTGATTCACGTCACCGATGACCTTGAAGTTCAACACTAAATATAATGAATGTGTGATGGGTAATAAAGCAATCAGGTGATATCACCAACCAACAATTAAAAGACACAATTTTGTAATTTATGTTGAATATTAAAATAAAATAGAAATAAACTGAATAATTTATGAATGTTATATTTAATTTATGTAAATTCATGTTTGTTTCAACTAAACTCAAACTGCTTAAACAAATATTATTTCTGAACATGATATTGTAAATCTTTGATGAGATTTTTTTGCTAAAAATTTTCTTCAAAGATGGTACTGTTACAGCTCATTTATGTGAAGTTTTGCCCATCAAAGGAACACGCTATATTTTCTTAATTCTGATAGATTTCGGATTTTCCTCCATGGACCGAGAATGAATCAAGTTGGCGTAGTGACTCAGAATTCTAGTTTCAAACTAGCACGACTCTGAAGAGCATGGAAAATGCGAAACCGGACCAGATTTATGAATAAAAAGTAGAAGCCATGACGACGGATAAAAATTGCATATACTATCGTGCAGCACTGCGGAGGTGGTTCTGAAGGTACACATATATATATATATATATATATATACTCAAAGACCCATATATTTTTCGTATTCAAGAACATCAACTAATGTAAACTAAATTTTCAAATTTTTAACACTCAAAAAAACCGTCTCTTATAGCAATAAAAGAAAACATTACTCTTTGAAATGTAAAATTAATTTTACCTTTTTGAAAGGCCTGAATATGATATTTTTAGTCTTTCGTGGTCTTCGCTGATTACAACACCAGGACATCCTTGAGTGTTTGGACTGAGACCGTACTGAGACCATGTTTTGGTATAAACGATTTTCGCCAAATTAGTAGGCGTTTTAGCGAAATTACCAGTTGTAGTTAATTAATATTGAAAAGCCAGCAAGAATCAGATTCTTGTAAATACATGCAAGAGAAAGTGGATAGCTACCACTTTAGGATTTCAGCTTCCTGTTCCAACCAATGTATACGAATAAAACTTCTACCGACATCATCTGCATTCACAATGCCCAGCGTCCTGCAAAGGTAGTTGATGTGACCTTAGGTTTGGGCAGAGCAAAATCTAGAGGTGGGTCACTTTGAACAGATAACATTCTGTTACAAACAACCGAAGAAGTTCACAATAGATCTTTCAGTTTGCAGGGGATTAAGTTTTTAAGCACATCTGACGAAGCTTCAATGAAAATTCATCAAACAAAAGTGCGCCTTTACTAACTTTTTTTTCAGTTGATTGCTACTTTTTGGAAAACAGTTTTAACAACTTTATTTAAAACTTCTCATACTAGCTGGCTCATGAAGAACTATCACTATTATTTATCTTCACATGTTCTTCACAAGTCTCGGAAATGAAATCTTGAAATGCTGTCTCCACATAAATAACCTATTACTTTTATCTGGAATATTCTTCCTGAATAAGCTGAGAGGTTAGATATAACTCAGAATTGCACATTCAGAATTGTTGGCTTGTTGGGCTTGCTGGGAGGCCTACATGTGAGCGCGGCTCATTAATATCTCTCAGGTAAGTATCTCTGTCTACATCTCTCTCCCTGATATCCATATTTATATGTGATAATAAGAGAAAAGTGGGATAAGTGTTTCACATCAGATTCTTGTAAATACAAAATGGTATTGGAAGATATTACTAAGCATATCGCAGGAGTCATTAAATCGGCCGTTAAATCGACTCATAGCGATAAATAGTAGCGTAAATTGGTTGGGAAGGGTAGTAAGATAATTGCAAATAATTCAGGTTTTATAGTTATCACCAAGATAAATATGAGGTTAGAATGGTGCAGGTAATTCACAGTGGAGATTGCTGCATCCTTCTCTTATAGCTGAGAGAAAGCTTTGCTCAAATTTCCTCTCCAGTTTTAACCCTGGCCGCTAATTCTTACATTGGTATACTGCTTTAATCCTGTACTCCAGTTTGGATCATCTTCCCACCGGTTTATATATTCCTTGCCGGTTTTCCAATAAAGTAGGGAAAGCTTTCCTTTTAAACCGACGCCATAACTAGTATTAATGCTGTTGCGCAAGGTACCCGGATTAACTGTGTCACAGCAGACTAAAGCCGATGATGTAATTAGTCTTGGTGTTGGAAGAATACAAATGGGAAGCCCTCGGAAGTAAAGCTTGAGGATTTTGGTTTCGGGATTTAACAGAGTGTGTCTGTATGTGTGAGAGAGAGAAGTCATTAAATATAACCATCGACTTTATTCTAATTCAAGCTTGGTCTTAGCTTTAACATAATAATTATCAACTACCTGAGATCCGAGGACAGATATAGTTTTATAGAGCTTTTTCGACTCAATGTCAATTATTTTCTGCCCACACAATGTAGGGTTACTCAAAATTAAAAATCAATCACCCACTGGCTACATTAAACAAGCAATTCTGAACTAAAAATATTCAAATCTGACGATTTTCTCTTAGAGTAAACCTTTTGGTCCAAATTGAAAGTTTTAAATTTTTATTCCACTTCAGTGTATTTAGTACTGAACATTAATTTATCATCTATTTAGTATTGATACCACCTATTTAGTATTGATTCTAACATCTATTGTATTGATTTTACTACCTGTTTGGTATTGACTCTACCACCTACTTTATGTTAATGAGAAATTTTTATGTTGCTAAAATTCTGAGTTTGAAGATGGGAAGCGTAGAATTTTTTCAGTTTTCTACTATTTTCTCATCAACGACATTCTGCAGGTTTCTTTAAATCTGTAATAATATTTGATTGTAGCACTAATGGTCGCAGTTGTCGATGCGCAAAAAAAAAAAAATTGATTTCAGGACAGTTCTGTGGAAATTGGGGCGTGACGCAATTATCTAAAGTGCCATTTCATACATTAGTATATCACAACTAAGTTTCATTAAGTAAGTACCTCATCTGTATGTAAATATAAATTACAACTATTAGAAAGGTCAGGAATAAAAGAAATATGCATGCTGTGATGCACCAGATGTTATCCAGCATTGCGGACTCATCCACATATTCAATATAAAAAGATGTTGCTTAATCCCGGTAAAAACTCAAATTAAATAATCTGACACAGCGCATTCCTTCAATAGTAACAGAATTACAATTATCGGAAAAAATCCGACTGGTATCGGGCACAAAATGAAGCAGCCTATGAAAGAAAAGTCTTTGAAGAATTGTAGTAGGCAATGTTAATACATTTTGCATGGTTCCGATACAGATACCATTTTTTTATATTTTACTATATATAGGGAACAAATCCTTTTACAATTAAGATATAAACCTAAGCTGTGATATAACACTATATTACAAATTTTAAAGTACTATTTATTATCATAATTATTTGTAATATATGATAGGTATATACGAGGCATGTCCAGTAAGTAAGTGTACTGAGGCTCTCACGGCCGGAGAGATTTTGTTTTCGACATGTTGGCTACACTGTAGCTTGATTCTTCCCCTCCGCAACGAGACCGGTTTGAGGTCAGTACATTGAGAACTGATGTCAAAAACGTCAATCGTGTGAAAAATGTCAATCCAATCTCCCGCCAGTTGAATCGAGTGGAGGCCGGGCAAGAGTTTTTGAGACGCTACAAACTCCATGGAGATGAATTTCTCCGCTCCATCATTACTGGAGATGAAACTTGGATTGCACACTACACACTTGAAACCAAAAGGCAGTCTCAACAGTGGCGTCACACCTCTTCACCCTCCGCCCTCGTAGATATAGACACTTAAAATTCAATTTCCAAATAATACTCGTATCTTGTATGATAAATCTATTAAACTGCAATCATTGGTAGCGGGAATTTGTTAAGTTAGTCTGGTAATGGAGGAATATACTAATAAGAAAGTATTATTGCTTGGCGATATGAACGGTAGAATAGCGGCACTACAGAAGTTCCCAAAAAGTTTATTTATGGAAATGCGATGTGGCATAAATAGAGAAAGAAAAGCAAAGGATAATACTGTGAACTTTAATGGTAAAAATTTGTTAGAATTATTCGATGATCACAAATTATTATTTTAACAGGCAGAACTCAAGGAGATGTAAAATTTGTTGGGCCTGTGGGTTGCTCGGTAATTGATGTTTGTGGTATCTCCAGTGATTCGCTTTTTTTAATTAAAGATTTCAAAGTAGACACCCAAATTTTTCTGTTCATATGCCAATTACTGCATCACTTTATAGTAGAGTTGAGAGCGATTTATGTGATACTTTATATTTAGTCCCTAAATTGAATTGGATTATTTGGTAGATGGCGGAATTAAGTTAAATAACGTGAAGATTAAGCTTCTTGCTTATGCAGATGACTTGGTCTTACTGGCGTCTAATGCGTTCAATATGCAAAAAATGATCGACTCGCTTCTGAATACTGCAGTGTTTGGAATTTAAAAATAAATACGAATAAATCCAATATTATGGTTTTTAGAAACGGGGATCGACCCGGTAAATATGAAAAATGGAATTTGGTCGGTAGTAAAATAGAAACTGTTAACAGTTATAAATACTTAGGATTAACTCTAACGCCAACCCTTTCTTATAAAAAACATTTTCAGGAAAGATTGTCCAAGGCTAAAGCCTGTTTAAACTTAGTCTGAGGTCTCTTTATTAATAATAGCAAAATCCCGTTTTCCTCTAAAATGAAACTTTTTCATTCCGAATCAAGAGCCATAATCTGTTGTAGCGCGCAAACCTGGGGTTACAAGCAATTTCAAGAATTACGTAGTTTCCAGTGCTTTATTATAAAAAAATTGTTTCAGTTACCACTGTATACTCCAGCTTATTTAATTTACATTGAATCAAATTTTACCACACCTTTTATATACACACTTCAGCTTCATTTCATTACATATATAAAACTATTAAATTCTCCGATTACAGATACCCTAAATTAATTACGCAGGAAATCATAAATCGCAATATACTTTGGTATAAGGAATTAAATAATATTATTTCTAAATATGAATTGGAAATGAATTTTAATTTAACCAATATAGAGTTATGGCCATCTAATTTAAAACTGATGCAGTCCAAATTAACTCATTCTTTTAGACAGGAATGTATCTCAAGAGCATTGAATTCATCATCAGGCAGATTTTACAAATAATTAAATCTTAATGTTGATTATATGAATGTCACGAACTGCCAACGAATTCACTAATATTGAAGATGTATTTAATTTTAAGTTGAATTCATGAAGATTATAGCAAGTAATTTTCAGAAATAAAATATGGCCAATCACAATATTAATTTTTATGACAAAAAGATAATTACTACACTTTAAGAAAGATGATCCTATGAAAGTAACAATATTGGAACTATACAGAAAAAATAAACAAATTTGAAATTAAAATGGATGATTAAAATGATTTGAATCTGTTAATGCAAGATTTAATTTTTTTTGTTTTTTCTCATTTATTTATTTGAAATTTACAACTGTAAAAGCAAGCTCCTAAATCTAGTAAATATGATAACCAGTGAAGACGTGTGGGAGTTTTTACCCATTGGTGACTCTTCATGTGAGTTGTTATTTATTGACCTCCTACGTCGAGGAAGTCTCGCGGCTAGCGCCGCTTCAGACGTCGAGTCAGGTCGTCAGGAAGGCATGAAGATGAGAGGTGATGAATTAGAGGATTAGGATGTTCAGAGAGGCGGGAATGAAACTTTTTATAGCGAGCTGGAATTGAGTATGTAATGAAAGGTATATTGAGATCTTGTGGATAGTTTTGTTGGAGACATAGTATGGAGCATTAGTTATGCGACGAAGAATTTTTGATTGAAGTGACTTGAAGACGGTAGATGTTGGAATGCTTGGCCACAGTTCGAGTCCGTAAGTCCAGATCGGTTTGAGTAATGCGTTGTATATAAGTATTTTGTTGTTCAATGTCAGTTTTGATCGTCTGTCAAGCAGTCGGGCTATTATGTAAAAATCGTTTCTTCATTTCTTGTCGTTTGAGTCTTGTGTGTGGATTCCAAGTCAGGCGCTTGTCAATGTACATTCCCAGATAACGTGCAGTGTCCGCGCAAGGGAGTGTGGTATGATTTAAACACACTGGAGAATAGGTGGCACGACGAAGTGTGAATGTAACATGTTGGCATTTCTAGACATTTACTTTCATTTTCCACTTAACAAATCATTGTTGGAGAGATTCAGATGTTTTTGCAGAGTACGAGTTGACTGCACTGGGTCAGAGTGAGGAGAGAGAATGGCGATGTCGTCTGCGTAAGTGAAAGTCGTGGTGTCAGGGTGAGTTGGTATATCGGCAGTGTAAAGTACGAGTGAAGAGTAGTGGTCCGAGAATACTGTCCTGAGGAACTCTGGCCTCTGCAGGGAACATAGAGGAAAATGCGGTTGACAGAAATATATCTATTGGATAAGTAAGACAATAGAATTAAGTAGTAGGTATGAGGGAGACAGTTTTTCTACACCTCCGGATGGGGATGAGTTTCCACAGTAACCCCGGATGCTAAACTGATCAAATGCTAGCGCAATGAAGAGAAAGGCACCCGAGCAATACTCCTTCCGCTCTAGAGAAAAGGCGATGAGATCTATGACACGATGACACTGGAAAATGTGGAATGAAAATTACGGAATCTAAACTGATGATGAAGGATGTTTTGAGTATTTAAAGAGGAGTAGAGGCAGTTGAGAAGAAGCTTTTCTACAGTTTTTCCCATTATTGGTAGAAGGCTTAAGGGAGCGATACGAAGTTCGGAGATGATGAGGTTTATTCGGTTTGGGGATCATTTTAACGACAGAAAATGTCCATTATGTAGGGAAGTATGTTGAGAACTGAATGATAGAGAGAGATGCTGAGTAGAATGAGAACTGAATTGTATATAGTAGTAAGAAATACTATTGTTTTTTGGGGGAGATTTAACATGATTTTTGAAGTAATTAAGTCAAAACCAGATCCTTTTTTTGCAGGAGATGTTTATTAATATAAGAGACTTCAGATGGAGTGAATGCTTTGGGAGTGTAGAAAGGTGTAGAGGAATAGAGAGCTCGTACTGTATTTGGTTTGAAAAATTGGGATCAGAGATATCTGTGTGTGGTTTAAATACTGAGGTAAGGAATTCCGCAAATAAATCTGCCTTTTCTTTGTCTGATTTGGCCCACGTCATATCGTCCTTACGTAGTGGAGAAAGTGTTTCTCGATAAGAAAGAATTTGTCTAGTTGCCGTCCAACGAGATTTATTTGTAATTGTAAGGGAAGCTGTGTAGTCGTTATGTCTGTCTACTCGGTATTTTGCCAGGGCGGTTTTTAATCGTTTAGTGAGTCTGTTGTAAATTTTCTTGTGAGAGGGGTATCTGGTTTGGTGCCATACAGATCTGCGTTTGTTTGTAATTAATGTCCTAATATAAAGAGGCATGCATTGTCGTAGGGAGATGTGTTTGATTTATTTATTGTTGAGTCCCACGCTGATGTTTGTATTGCGCAAGTCAAAGAGTGGACAGCATCGTCATTTTTTCTTTAGTTTTAAGAGGTACAGATAAGTCTAGTTTGTCTTGTAGTAGTGACTGGAACAGCTTCCAGTCAGTAAAGCCTTGAGTCAGTGTAGGTTTGCAGTTAGTACGTATGGAATGTGTGTCGAGAGTTAGTTTTGATGGAGATGTCGGCCAATATGTAGGTTGAGTAGGGGAGAGAAATGCACAGTTATTACTGGAGAGTGCGTCAAGAAGTGTACGTCCACGAGGGTTAGCCACACGGCAACCCCAGCGTGGGTGTTTCGCATTATAGCCTCCCCCAGAAATAAATTTGTTTCCAAGGAATTCGAAAAATGAAAGGAATTGCTGGCCAGATATACTTTTGTTTGGAGGGAGATATACAGAAGCAAATCTAAGAGTAAATGGTCGAGATTCCATTGATATAATGGTGGACTGTAAGAAATCTGGGGCTACTAGGAACCCTAGTTTCTTCAGTGGTTAAGAAAATTTTTAATGAGTGTTGATGTACCCCCATGCGCTGTATCATCTGGATGGTCAGTTCTGTATTCAGTATCTCTTGTGTTGAAGTACGATCCACTTGTGAAGTGAGTCTCAGTAATCAGTGCTACGTCAATTCTTCTGTCGTGAAAAAATTTATTCAGTTCTTCCCTGTGAGAAGTCAAGCCGCCATTGGCATTCCAGAGGAGGATGGCAAGAGAGCGCTGGGTAGGATGATTCATCATGTGAGTTTAGGAAGGAGTTCAGTGACTAATATTGTAAGGAGAGTTATAAGAGGCTTTATGAGAGATTTGAACTCATTGATGAAGGATGATAGAAGTGAAGTAATGTGAGGCAGAAGGAGGAGCAGGTATGAATGTATTCTGGTTCGGCGCCGCACTCGCCTCCCGGGCGTAGGAGGCAGTGTAGCCCATTTGTTGTGGTTGCTGCTGTTGTTGTTGTTATGGCTGCTGCTGATGTTGGTGTTGTGATGCTTGTTATTGTTGTGGCAAACTTGAGTAAGATGAAATTGACGTTGTAGGAGGTGAAGATGGAGGTGATGGTGGTAACGGACTCCTGTGGTCTTTTATTCTCCGTAAAGAGCTGCAGTTCCTTGTGTATACTGCATCCCTTATAACTAGCAGAATGTGGACCAAAGCACAAAGCACATTGTATGATATCTCTAGGCTTGGAGCAGAAAGATGTAGGATGGTCGCCGGCACATTTCACACATTTGGGTGCGTGAAAACAGTAACCCTTTGTGTGTCCTAGTTGTTGGCATCTTTTACACTGAACTATTTCTGGATTATTATGTGGTTCTTCTACTTTGATCTGGGTGTACAGTAATTTTGTAAGTTTAAAAATGTCTTGGTTGTTGGGTTGAGGTTCCAAATCTATGAAAATAAAAGTAATGGTGTTTTACGTGTGGGGTGTAGAACTCTGGAGACTGCTCTTACACGGAACCCTTTTTTTTTTGGATTTTTTTTCTTATTTCATGAACCGGTGTACTTGAATGTAAGTGGCGTATGACTACTCGGTAGGCTTTCTCTTCCTTAAACTGGTATGTATGGATGTCTGCACCTTTTTCACGTAAATACTTAATAGTGGTTCTATATGAATCTACAGATGTTGTGTTTATTTTAGTGTCTGCTGTTCGAGATTTACAAGAAAACGAATTTGGTCCAATTAGTTCACTGAGGATTTTGCAGAACTCTATGTAATTGTTAATGTTATTGACATAGATTGGGAGTGGTTTGTGAGTTCGTTCACGAATTTCGGGTTGTACATCTTGATCTTTCGAAACAGTGTGATGAAAGGATTTGATGTAAAAAACGGCGAAGTATTGACTGTTGCGGTTGTAGTTGAAGAAGTGCGAGATGTCAAGGTAGGATGGGGTACCATATTATCTGCAAACGTACTAGTGGTAGGAGTGCTACTTTGTGTTGTGATTGTAATGTGATTGGTTTTCTTTTTTTGCACTTTATACCTTGCTTTGTCACAGGTGACTAGTCGGTCTTTTCAATTTTTGTGAAAAGCTGCAACTTTCACGCTCTTCGTCGGTTGCGGAAATACCTCCGTCTGTCTCAGTATCACTGAGTCCCATTGGGCTCAGAATTATTTTAATTAAAAACTAAATAAATCTATATGTATAGGTTAGAATGAAAATAATGAATAATTACAAGTCTTTGAACTAATTATAAAAAAAAGAAGAAAAGTATTTCACAGTATTATACTGTAAATGTATTGCACTTTTTAGTAAGAATTAAAGGAAATAGTAAGCTTACTTTTTTCCTTGATTTTTCACACACCTTGGAGTTTACAAGTTAACACAGTTAAATTACTTAAATTATTATCACGCTAGATAAATTGAGCACTGGCGGTCAGTAACCGGCAACATTTGCGTCAAAAAGTCACTAATTATTTAATAAATAGTTACTTAAGTCAGCACACAAAAAAATTAGCACTTTGTTTACACAATGGTCAATAGCTGATAAGATTTAATTATTTCATTAAAAAACAATTAGTCTCATCTAGAGTAAAATAATAAAATAAAAAACTGGAAAATAAACAGGTGGCAATCAGGAGGGGGGTTAAAGAAATGTATGAATTAAAGTATTAATTATGTTTACTACAGGCAGTGTAAGCTGGACCTAAGAGCAGCATAACTTAGCGATGATCGAGGGTGGTGGGAGGTTGGTGACCGTTATAAAACATCTGACTGGCTGCACCTAATATACATACTCTATCGTCTGCACAAAAACTGATTGTACAAGGTACTTAACTGCTGCATGTTTTACGTCTCTTTTATTTCTCTTTTATATATATATATAAGCCTATTAAAATGCTGATGTTGTTATACATATATACATGGATTAATAGTTTTGTTTCATATAAAACATATGTTTTTAAATTTAATTAATACCAGGAGGAGAAGAGATTTAAAGAAATAATTCTTTTCGATGGATGACACCATTCATTTAGGGCAGGGATACCTCAGTGGTAGGCGCTGGACTAGCAACGCGGAGGTCCCAGTTTCGAATCCAACAGTGCTGCCCATAGATTTTCTCTTCCTAGGAGCCTCTACAGCTCACTACCCGATGATGGACTTCGGGCACTGAGAGGCTCCGGGGGGCATAATAGATCTTTCATGTCGCAGTGCCATATCCCCTATAACAATCTATCTACCCTTAGATTTTCTCTTCCTAGGAGCCTTTACAGCTTATTATCCCGTGCTGGGCAGTGTTGTCTGTAACTAAAGAACCCTGACGGGGTTCCGGGCGCAAATGATCATAGATGTTAACGCGCCTCAAATTAAAAACAAAACGAGAAATTCATTAAACTTTGTATCATTAATTGCTATTTATCTGCTTAAATGCTCAGATTGATGACTTTAAGCTTCAATGTCCGGAAGTACTCTCGCAGAGGACAGTCATTGTTTAATATACCCTAGGCTATTCTGCAACTCTAAATCTCCAAGTATAGTAATGACTTCTGTGGAACGAATCTTCAGCTAGAAAAGTAAAAAATATTAATATAGTAATGGGTGACCTGGGCGAGGAAAAGTGCGTGCAATATAGCGATTCCATATTTAAAAAAACACCATTTTTTACGAAAAAGTCAAACATTGAAAAGGTTTATTGTTTTTTTTAACTTATATAACCTTTATGGACTTAAGTTGAATTTTGTTTTGTTTAATAATTTCAACCATACAGATTAAATGAACTGAAAGTCAAGAAAAAAACACGCCGAGTTAATTTAACAATACTTAACTTACACGTTCATACGAAACACAGTTTGAATTCGAAAGTGGTTACACAAATACAAACAGTATAAAATTAATGTAGGTAACTGGCTCGAATGTCTCCGTAAATGTTCGGCACTGAAAGCGAAGATGTCATCACGCTTTCTAGATGTTCGATCAGGATTTTTATCAAATAACCTCAGAAAAAACATTTTAATGTTAAACTCCGGAATTATTTGAGTTCTTCCAGGAAGTGAATGAACTCCACCTATATGAAACTTAGCGAGTCTCAAAGAAAAGAAGAGCCATGTACAATAGAAGGTTAACGCACGTCTAGACAATAGAATGTATAGGAGCTGTATCTGTAAAACGTGGTATGCGAGGAAGTCCATAGCATCTGATGGGGATGAAAGGGAAAATATTTCGCCAGGTTGATACAATGGTGATTTTGTGCAGGTATACATGATGTATGGATCGGTACTTAGTTGTAATACCTAAAACGCTGTTAAGCTCCGCCCATTGCCACAGCTTTTTCGTAACTGTGATGTCATTTAACTCCGCCCACAGGTTTCACAACTAAATTGCCAAGCTATAGAAATCTGAAGATGTCAATTGGTTTTGTGAATAAAAAACACAAAGACACTCCGCACAAGCTGATTCTAATTATAATACGGTATAATAATTTACACCTGATAGTTTGGTGCATTATAGTAATAGTCAAAAATATCAAATAAAAAGTTATTGAGCAAATGATGTTTCTCTAATACTTGTTTTGTTGGATTTTCTGGGTCAGCATTGTAAAAAAAGGCCCTTTTAGTATTTCCCTAAACATTTCAGGATGTATCCCATCTTCAGTATGGTTATATATTATATATATCTTCAGTAGGGTTATATTATATATATTGTAATGTTTTTCCTTTCTAAACTAGCTACTGCAACTAGTTTTAAGTGAGTTCGTATAGATAAAATACTCTAAACTTCAATAAAGAAAACACCAATTTATTGCTATACACAATAAATTACTAAATACAACGCTTAATAATAATTATTTCACACTTTAAACCACAAAAGTTCACTTTGTTCACTTTTGTACACTTTTCACAAACTTGTAACTTCGTTTGTAACTGAAAAACTCTCTCAACTCTCTGTGGTCCCTCTATTTATACCAGTAGAGAACATTCCAGACTTCCCTCGACGGTTCCAGCCAAGACTAGAGCGCCGCCAGCGCTTCCTACGGCCAATAAGAGAACCTTAGGTACCTGTCCTCTCTCCTAGATGGCACCACTAGCTGCGTTACCATATATATGTATAAAACTGTGAATGTTCCATTTATAAAGACTAAAAATGGCTAATAAATATTGATAACGTAGGTGGTGTATAATTTTAGACGGATGAAGGAGGATACAATTGTTGGTTACAAGTCTAGAATAATACACCAGCTACGCTATCAATATATAATTAGTCGTTTCTAGTTTTTATAAATGTGAACAATAACTAGTTACAATATATAGCCTACTGAAGATCGAATACGTCCTGAAACGTTTAGGGAAATACTAAAAAGCGTTTTTTTACTATGCTGACCCAACAAATCCATCAAAAACATAAGCATCAAAGAAATAATAAGGAAGCGTCGAGAACAATATGAAATTCCCAAAACTAGGAAGGAATATTGTGAAAATAATTATTATGGTCGATAAAAAAAATCTATGAAACAATAATTTAGGGGTACTTGGGAGTGGGATGCTGGAAAACTACAGAGATTGATCCTTGATACCCTGCTTTGATTTTGTGGCCATCGAATACTTTCAGGAGTTCGCCCATTTTGCTAAACAGTGTGAACTCATCGACCAGCAGGATGCAGGTGATTCTCACATTGCTGTACTGTAGTGGTACTATAGTGATAATGTACTCGCAGCCGATTTTTCCGCTAATCAATACATCCTGATGAAGGAAGAGTGACATCAGATTACACACTAGATCTGCAGCATTAGCGCGTGAATTGCATTAGCGGTTGAACTGAATGCTTACTGTGATAACTCCTACACAATAACAGTTGGATCTCTTCCAAAAATAATGTAAATAAATAACAATTGATTTAAACCAAATGTAAACATTCGCTCTCCAGGAATGACCTTTCTTATCTGTAAAATCATCAATTAAACTCATTCATATAAGAAGAATTCTCGACCCTTAATGTATTTATCCCAGAATTTCGATCTTGAGTTTGGGTCCAATAAAGAAACACTAGAATTCAGGCAACGATTCGACTCTTTTATTTAGTCTTCATCAGGGTGTGGATGCAAATCAGGACAAAATAAAATAGTCGAATCGTTGACTGAATCCTAGTATTTCTTTATTAGACCCAAACTCAAGATCGAATTCCTGGGATATAACTAATTTATGTATAGAGTGTGAGGAAGGGCCTGCAGGAAAAATGTTATTATTATTATCACTGAAGATTGGCTAAGGAAACAGATAGACACTGGGAATATTGTATGAAAACTGTAGAAATAGATAAATAAATCTCAGAAAAAATAGACGTTGCAAATAGCCGTCGACCCGCTAAAAGAGGAAAAAAAGGAAATGCATGGCAAAAAATACAGAAAAGCGGAGCAATAACAATATATATAATGGATTAAGTTGCCAATAGAAGAGAGTGGATGAAGAGTAGGGTATTAGCGCCCCAAAAAGAGATTTACCTTTCTATGAATGATTCTATCTTCTTTTCTGAACATATGATTGATGATATCTTATAGACAGCATCAGACGCATTCTGTCGGCCGCCTACATCTCACTACCGACCTTGCCCCATACAGCTTGTAAATAATGTTGCTTCAAGGTTCTCTCGCAACAAAAGTATCATATTATTGTTGTGAATGACCCCCCTCTCCTACTGTAATCGATAGCTCGATAGATTTATTAATTTTAAAAATTTGGTGTGAAACAATCACACAACCTTCTCTTATTACAATAATTCTAGTTGACTAGTTTCTTCAAACTAGGAATTTTTATTAAACTTTCAGCTGGCATTGCATATAAATAGAGGTACCAAGGATTATAGTAGTAGTTGGTCTTTAGGACATAGGGTTTACCCGAATTTGACTATATTCTGAGGCAGTTCTTCTCTGTCAGCGCTCAGCATACATAACAGGCGTTTAAGATTAAATCTATTCCCAATTGAATCAATACATATTCTTATTTAATACAAGTGTTTATGGTTTTTATTTTATCTCATCATTTCTTATATTTATGCAATAAAATAAATAAATAAAATCATAAAAGCAATTAATACAGATCATGGATTAATATACTGGTATCAACATTCCATTATTAATAAATATAGTATTATGTAAATTATTTCGGTCGACTAAAGAAATATTATGTAGATTTATGTATTTATACTGATTAATAAATATTACATAGCTGTATTATAAGTAAGTAGCGTATTCCCACGCGGAAGACCCGGGTTCGAGCCCAGCTGTGCTACCCTTAGATTTTTTCTTCCTAGGAGCTCCTACAACTCACTGTATGTAACGAGAGAACACTGTCCGGAGGCCGGCAGTGCACTGAGAAGGCTCCGGGCGCCAATGACCATAGATGGTGACGCGCCTTAATAAAAAAAAAAAGATAAAAAAAATGGCATATCATACATAAACTTAACATCGACCTGCAATTTAGGTTATGTTTAATATATAAAACTGGAATAAAAATAAAATAGAACTGTTCAAATTATCAAACAAAATTTTACATTTATGAGATAAAGTTGAAATTAACTTATTTTTCTTATCTGAAGGGTGGGATTAGCTCATTGAGAACGCACTGACTTGGAGCGCGGAGTTCCAGGGTTCGATTCCAGCCGTACTACCCTTAGATTTTCTCGACCTAGGAGCCTCTACAGCTCACTGTACGTGATGGACATTCTTTCCCTCATTCCCTTTCCCATATCGGATGTCTTTCGGTACTCCGGTGTCTTTAAGAGACGTCTTATCCTTTCGGATATATCAGTCCTCCATGCGAGCATAGGGTCGTTCTACAAGAGACGGATGTCGCTACCACGTAGTGTCTTGCTGTATTACAAGGGCTCACTGTGACAGAGGTAACTGCCCGGGCACTTACCTGCTTGGCCACCGAAGAGCGGGTTGAGTAGTACGCTCAACCAGCACGGAGGCCAAACTCGGTTGACTACCGGATCGTAGAGAAGGCAGACTATACTTGAAAGACTTTTGAAAAAATTGATTTTTAGGATTTGTGGGCGATCTGTTAGTTACTCTTATCAGTAAAGTGACAATACATGCTTTGTTGTGCTCATTGAGAGGCTGCTAAACAATATAGCCTGTAATGTGTAGATCTTTGAGAGAAATAATTAAAAATATATATATATCGTGATTTTTATAATTAAGTAAAATAGATTAGTTAAAATATATTTAATACTGATTGCTATTTAGAGCACTCTCAAGCCTGGGTTTTTTCGAAGGTTGGGTAGAAACAATAATGAACAGTTATGAAGGTAGAATACCTTTATTCACAATAGAAAGGAATTTCCCTTCCTTCCGCTGTTCAGTGGACGGAGGAAATATATATATACTAGATCAAATTTGTGTTTAGGAAAATCTGGGTACTTAAAATAGGAGTGCTATCCAAAAATGTATAGTAGTGACACAGTGTAAACCCAACCTTCAGCCAAGTTTATATGTAAGTCTTATTATAAATTAATACCTCTCATTTTCTTGAATTAATTATCTTAAAGACATGATTTTATTCGATATCTATTTTCACATATTCTGTTATTATTAAATATAGACATTGTAATAATGTTTTATGTATTATTTATTTTACATCCTCTCCTAGTTCAGGTGAACACAGACCTCACGGGATCCCTTTAGAGAAGATTTCAAATATGAATTATAATTATTTACTATTTTGAATTTCTTTTTTATACCCCCCAATTATACATAACATTACAAGCCACATTCAGACAGTTTATCTCCAGATACCAACTCCTGGATATGCCCAGGTTGATTGTCTTCAACTGCTACTTTTAAGATTACTTAAGGCAGGAGTTGATCGGAATTGTGGGACCCTTACATATCCTGAGAGTATGATTCGTATGATGGATCTTGCGCACTATAAAACACTTTGCAGCGCTGAATGACTTTATGATTAAATTGTTTACAAGGAGGAGAAGTTTAAGAATCCTCCAGATGAAAGTCAGTCATTATATGTCACTTAATTTACAGCTATATTGTTTCGTTATCGTAAATTAATTATATTACATACTATTGTTATTCTTTGATTATTATTGTTGTGGTTGGTTGGTAATTGATGCTATTGCTAGGGTTATGTCGTTAAAGTTATGGCTGTTTTGTATGATGATATGTGTATATACATGTGGGTATTTGTGTGTGTGTGTATAAATAAGCATATATTTATTAAATTTTATAACTTATATTTTTATTTATTTATGTATCTTTTGCACCTTAGTTAATTGTGAATCACAGAGGTGGTCCAGTGAGTGTATAATGGATTTAGACAGATGCAAGGAAGGTATAAGCGAATGTTCTGGAACTCCAACTTCGTTAGACGCACTAATAATAATAAAAAAATGCATGTACGTGTAGGCCAGCTAAATGTTTAATAAAATCCAAGTTTGTCACTACAATTATAAGATGTGTGAATGTTTCACATCAGATTTTTTTTTTTAATTAGTTAGGTTGCGAGATCAAAGATGTTTTTCTTGGGACCATCTTAGGAATGTTCATTATTAGTTATTAAAGGAATTAGTGGTATGTAATTGCAATAACGAAGCGAGCGACAGAAGAGCCAACAAAGAAGAGATACAGTAGAAGAACAAATCACAGGATGTAACAAAGGGTAAGGTTGAAAGTGGAGAGGGCAGAATGACACAAGCAAGGAATCTTATTGGTTTCATTGCCAAAGCTGAGGTTATGTTACTATCACAAAATGAAGGTCGAAGGTTTACAAACATACCTGGGATATTCTTGGTTCTCTGCTATCAGCATCACTTAATTTAAGTAAAAGGCTCACTTACACTGAGTAATTCTTCTCACCCAAGAAAATTTCTATTGTAAATACTTAGTGTATAGAAAGGCAATTCAATTTGTTTCTCAATCAAGTTTTATAACTTAAGTCCATTTTATATCAATAAGTAAAGTTGAGGAATGTCATAGTTTTAGTTAACAAAAACAATCATCTTATGAAACGGCGGTATCAATATCCATTTCTAACTGTAAAGACATGTTCTCCTTTTGGCAAACTTAAAGAAATTGAGAAAACGTGATTATAATAATATGTCTCAGTTTATTAATATTAGTGATTGGGAATTATTTTTGAAAGAATTATACCCAAAAAAGTTGCAAAGTTCAGTTTACCTTGATGTTTGTCATCCTTACCTTGATAATACTATTACCCAGCAACAAATAATTGAATCGCTAAACAAATGCAAAGCTAGTAAGTCGCCGGGTGAGGATGGAGTGAATTACGATTTTTATAAAAATCTTCCTAATAATTGGCTTCTTTATCTAGAGGTTATGTTCAACAAAATTATTGAAAATGAAAACATTCCTAATAGTTGGTCTAAAATAATTTTGCTTATGCTACATAAGAAAGGTGATAGACACAATCCATTAAACTACAGAGGAATTGGCCTCGTTAATAATATTGTGAAAATTTTCACACAAATAATTTTATCGAGATTAGAAGACTGGTCTGAAGAGTATAATGTTTTACCTGAGAGTCAATCGGGTTTTCGTAAAAATAGAGGATGCATTGATAATGTTTTTACATTTAATTCTATGGTCCAAATACAAGTTGGAATAAAAAAGAAACCCCTATACGCCATGTATGTAGATTTCGAACGAGCTTTCGATTCATTGAATCATGAATGCCTATGGTATAAACTAAGAAACCTAGGTGTCTACGGGAAAATGTTTAGATTTATTAAGAAATTATATGAATTTGCTACTATTAAAATTAAATGTGGCTTCAACGTTACGTCAGAATTTAATCTGACTCAAGGCATTATTCAGGGTGAAATTTTATCCCCGTGGGCGTTTAACCACTACATTAGTGATATAGAAAACTATTTTATTAACCAAGGTGTAAATACTATTAGAATTAATAACAATAAGGATATTGTATTATTGGCTTATGCAGATGATCTCACGATATTTGCTGATTGTTACACAGACTTAAATTATAAATTACAAATTTTAGATGAATATTGTGCTAAACATTTTTTAAAAGTAAATGTTAAAAAAACTAAAATTATGAAATTCAATATGAGTGGCAAACAACCTAAATTAACAAGGTCTTTTATTTACAGAGGTAACCGATTGAAATTGTCCAAAATTATGTTTACTTAGGTGTAACTTTTTCTAGGTATTTTTAAAGAAAACCTTTTGTCATCAATTAGCAAAGCTAACATAGCTACGGGCAGTGTTTTTGACATTCTTAGCAAGGGAAAGTCTAGGTCTTGGAGTTCAAGAATATGTTTGTTTAAATCAGTTATTGGTGTAAGGGTGTTGTGAGGAGATGTAGGTTGTTGCTTGATGAGTGATAAACAACACCTTAAGATTTGGTTTAAGATATATAATTGATATATATGTATATGACTGACTGCCAAGGACTTTACACTAACTGAACTGAACTGAACTGACAGACTAACGTGGCTAAGAAGATATGAACGGAGCGATGTTAAACTGATGTGTAAATCAACAGAATTCTATCTGAATGATGTCTCATTGCCTATCTCTCATATATATATATATACTGGCCGAGCCTCTCCTCTCTTTGCGAGAGGGGCTGTTTCTCTCCGCTAGAGTGGAAGAGTGGTGGGGGTTCACTACCCCTACATCATCCCCCTCCTGAAATAATTTTTCGTTTGCGAAAAATTAGCGTTGGTAGCTTGGCTGAAACGATGATTATGATGCTGTTGAATTTGTAGCATATGTGGCCTAGTGATATGCGACTAGCATGCTGTTTTTATGAGAGCCAGTGCTGTCATGTCTGTCATAGAGAATTTTAAGATTTGGATCAGTCTTTGGCAGTAATTTAAATGTGTACATTGAAATAACAATATTTATATAATGTGAAAAAAAAACTAATGATTTAAATACATGTTATTGGATCTGCATTTTTGGTTTTTGAATTATTAAGAGATCCATTAATTATTTACATTAGTAATCCAGATGCCATTGAAAATTTAAAATTATTTACATTTGTGAAAATTGGCTCATGAAAATTATATACATTTATACAAATAATTATTGACATTATTTATTAATTAATTGCCAATTGTTTCTGTTATTGAGTTACATGCTATGTTACTTGGTAATTCCATTACTAAGTATCATTTAAGAGTAAGAATTATTTTTACAAGGAGTTTTGCTGAAAATGATATTATAAATTTTTCTGTCAACTCAATATTGATTATGTGCATCATGGATTCATTTGGATTTAGATGACAATTCAATTCATGCTGTTTGAAGCTTATTGTTTAACATATTATGAAGAGATAAAATGAACATTGTTATACAGCATGTGTTTAGTTTTGCATGATAAGCATCTTTATCATATAATTGACAGATTGCTGGGATTGATTTCATTTTATAAATATAGATAAAAATTGATTAATAATTATTCATTTACATATATTGAACTTAAATTCAAACGTATGTTTAATTTTTACTGAATTAAGAATTGTTAATTAATATATGGATACAATATTAAAATTTCAAGTGAAATTATGTATTATAGATACAATGTTTTCAAAATTCCAATAATTTTCTAATGAGATTATTGATGAATAGATACAATATTTCAAGATTGAGTAAAAATTCTAATGATATGCTTTATATAAATACAATATTTTAAACTTGAATAAAATTCTAATAATATTATTGATAAATTAGATACAAAATACAGTAGTTCAAAATTGAATATAGTTCCAATAATATTTTGATATAAATACAATATTTTAAACTTGAATAAAAATCCTAATAATATTATTGATAAATAGATACAAAATTGAATGAAAATACAATATTTCAAAATTGAATATAGTTCTAATAATATTTTGATATAAATACAATATTTTAAACTTGAATAAAAATCCTAATAATATTATTGATAAATAGATACAAAATTGAATAAAAATACAATATTTCAAAATTAGTCTAAAATATTTTGATATAATACAAAATTGAATATTATTTGATAAATAGATACAAATTGAATAAATTCAAAATTGAATATAGTTCCAATATATTTTGATATAAATACAATTGTTCGGTCGCGGCGCCTTTAAGGTTTATATTTCATTTTATTTCTCCATATTTCTATTTTATTTATTGCCCTGTTTATTACGTTTGGACTTTAATCCCCTGCTACTTTCCAACCTATAATTTTTCTGTTTCTTCCTTCATCTTCCGCCGCGTTCCCACGCTTCCCCGCATTTTCCCTCTCTCTCTATTTTGGTGGTGGGATTGCCGGCACCTTTCATCTTCGGACTGCGCGCGTTATTTCCGTTTCCCTTACCCTTCAAACCTTCTGTATTCCTCAAAAACTTAACTCACTTGCTCCATATACCTCGCCTAGTGAACGTGTGTTTGCCAGTGCCTTTACTTCACCTTAGTCAGTTATTCGCCTTATTCGCGCCTTCGCGTTCAAGTTAATTATTTACTGTCTCCGTGAGACGCAAGAATCTCTTTCCTCGCCACCAGTGAAGAATTATTCACCTTCCGCGCCTGGGTTCTTCTAGTACCATCAACCACTTCACCTGCTTCCACGAAGCACTCTAACCCCCCTTCCTCTCTCCTCAAATCTTTCTTTCGCCAAACTACACACATACATACGCACACCTGCACTCACACTGATTCACACACATACCCACCTCCTGCTTCTTCAGTCCGCCTATCACTTCAGCGTCAAGCCTTCAACTCATCACTCACCGTCAGCTAAGGGTAAGTCTCATTTTCATTTCTTTCCACTGTTGTTTCATTCCGCTTCTTGGCGTACGCTCGCCACCGCCACCTTGGGTGTCTGCCGCGCAGTACAACCTATTTTAAACTGAAGAAAAATCCTAATCATCTATGGATAAATAGATAACCAAATTGAACTAAAAATACAATATTCAAAATGAATATAATTATCTGATCTTCTTGGTGAATATAGATGAATATTATTGAGAAAAAAAAAATAATTTTTTTGTTTAAATGTATGGATAGCATACATAAGTTTATAAATTGATAAGGAAAATACATAAATTTGTATCCTGTTCATAAGATAGAAAAAATATTTTGTATATAGACACAATATTTACATTATCGCCCCGCGCCATCATCGCCAATATCCCGTTAGTGGACGGTCAATTCGATCGCGCCTGGCACGCCCTGTGCACGGCGTATGATAACCGCCGGCACTTTGCCGAAACCCTCCTACAGCGCCTCCTCGAGGTTCCTTCCGGCACCCCCCTTTCGTCCGTCCAGAGCCTGGAACGGATACTCACTGGCCCTTTGGAAGCCGCTCACGCCCTATTGACCGTGGCCGCCCCAGATCTCGCTTCCTTCCTCCTGTTTTCCTTGATCGCCCGCCACTTCGACGCCCAGACCCGGGAAGCGTTCGAACTCGAGCATGCGGCTGTCGAGTTCCCCACAGTCACGGACGTTACCGCCTTCCTGCAACGACGCCTACACGCCTTGCGCCTCATCCCCTCTGCCCCGCGTCGCACCACCCCCTCGTCGCCTCGCTCTCGCGACTCCGTTCCTTCTCGCCCTCCATCCCTGCTGCCGAGGTCGCCTGGCCTGTCCTCGCCTCCTCGCGCCGCCCGCACTCCCGGCCTCACGTCGCCTAAATCTACCACGGCGACTACATCTCCGTCGCGACCCCGCTCTACCCCCTTGTGCGCCTACTGCCGTGGCCCAGACCACACTATTCGTCAATGTGTGGCATTCAAATCAATGCCCGTGGGACGTCGGCGCGAGTTTGTTCTGAACCACCATGTTTGCCGGAACTGTCTGTCCGATGGTCACCTTCATGAGCGATGCCGCTCAGAACAGACGTGCCACCTGTGCCGACGTCGCCACCATACCATCTTGCATCTCCCTTCCCAAAGCGTCCCCCCTCGTCATCCGTCTTCGCCCGAGCCCTCAACCAGCTCTCCGCGCCCTTCGCCTCCTCGCTCGCCGCGCCAATCGACGTCTTCCTCCTCGCACTCACCGCCTCATCCGGAGGCTGAGCGTGGCACCTCCCCGCCTTGTATACGGTGGGCCGACTGCCCATCACCGCCACCTCTCATTGCTGATCCCAGACCTCAATCGCCTCCCGCCTCCCGTGGACGCACACGTAGTCGGTACCTCTCTGACCCCTCTGTGCAAAATTATTGACCGTCGCTCCCGCTTAACGCTACACTTCGCTCGCCTCCACCCGTACTCATGCCCACCGTTCGCCTGCGTCTAGAAAATCGGCCTTATCACGACCTCGCCCGCGCCCTTATTGATTCCGGAAGTCATGTCACCATTCTAACCCGCGCCTGCGCTCAGCGCCTTCGCCTACCTCTTCAGCGCGTGGAGTCCAG
Source organism: Triatoma infestans (assembly GCA_011037195.1). Lineage (NCBI taxonomy): Eukaryota > Metazoa > Arthropoda > Insecta > Hemiptera > Reduviidae > Triatoma > Triatoma infestans. Next base: position 37,044 of record JAAEAF010006108.1, on the reverse strand, counting down.
GATCTCCACTTTGGGGTCCAATGCCTCCACCACCTCGCATTATCGCGCCACTGTCTCCATGCTGCATCGGGGTGACCCTCCCCGTCTCCCCATATCGGTCCTCGTGCTAGATAGCATCATTCCCCCAACCCCCTGTCAAGCCCTACCGGACGATTGGGATCGTCTTGAGCACTTGCAACTGGCTGATCATCGGTTCAACAAACCTGGGGATATTGATGTTCTTCTCGGGAATGACGTTCTTCCCCATATTCTTCTCCCGGGCAGGCTTCCGCCTACCTTGCGTACTCCAGCCGCCTTCCATACCACTCTCGGCTGGGTCCTTTATGGGCCTTATCGCCCTCTGCCGTATGCGAAACGGGTACGGTTTACCGCATCCACCCGCGACAATGAGCGCCCCCCTTCTAGCACTTCTCACCAACGCTCCGCGTCAGCCCTTCCATCGAACCCGCCTCCTGTTGCTGAGTGTCCGTTGAAGGATACCACCGCCTCACTTCTTGTAGCCCCGGAGACACCCGCCTCACTCGCCATTCCTCCGTGCATCTTGCCCCCTTGCTCCTCTCAAGGTGAGGAGGAGGACCTAACTCAGCTCGTCCGCCGCTTCTGGGAGGTCGATAAAGTGCCAGAAAATCTACCCCTGACCACCGCCGAACGCGCCTGTGAGAACCTCTTCTCCCGCTCCGTCCAACGTTCCGCCAGTGGACGGTATATCGTCTCTCTCCCCTTCACTGATGATCGCCTCGGGGTCTCCGTCACCGTCGCCACCCGCCAGTTCCTCCGATTGGAGAAGCGCCTGGCGCAAAACCCCGACTTACGCGCCGCGTACATCGAATTTATGCGGGACTACCTCGACAGCGGCCATATGGAAGTTGTACGTCCCGATGACGCCCCGCCCTCCTATACGCCATACTACATCCCGCATCATGCGGTTCATCGCCCGGACGACCCGCCTACTAAGTTGCGGGTCGTGTTCAACGCCTCCTGCGCCTCTTCGAACGGCCGGTCATTGAATGACCTCTTGCTTACCGGTCCTAAACTCCAAGCCGACATCGCCACGCTCCTTCTGCGCTTTCGCCTTCACGCCTTCGTTTTCACCGCCGACATTCGGCAAATGTATCGCCAGATCCTTGTCGCTCCCGAGCAGCGGGATTTTCAGCGCATCATTTGGCGCTTCTTCGATCAGGACCCCATTTCGTCCTTCCGCCTAAACACGGTGACCTACGGCGTATCCTCTGCGCCCTACCTCGCCCTACGCACCCTTCGTCAACTAGCGACTGATGAAGGGGATAAGCATCCCCACGCCCAGGCCACCCTCCTCCACGACGTGTACGTCGATGATGTTCTCACCGGCGCTTCGTCAGAGGCTGACGCCCAAGCCCTCCGCGCCAAACTGCAGCAGCTGCTCATGGCGGGCGGGTTCGAGTTGCGGAAGTGGGCTTCCAACTCTCCCGCCCTCCTGCGGGGCCTTCCGCCTGACCATTGTCGCCTCCCTCCGTCTGAGGACCCCCTCTGTCTGGACCGCGATCCGGTCCTGAAAATTGCGGGGCCTACCGCCGACACCTTTTTCTACGCCGTCCGCCTAAGCACTCCCGCCTCCACCAAACGCACCGTTCTTAGCCAGATGGCGCGCATCTTCGACCCCCTCGGGTGGCTCACTCCCGTCACCTTCCGCGCCAAATTGTTCTTTCGCCAGTTATGTCGCCTCCAACTGGAATGGGACCAAGCCCTTCCCGAGGAGCTCATCGCGCCTTGGCATAATTTTCAGAGTCACCTCCCGGATCTCGGCCACCTGCAAATACCGCGTCTATTGCCCGCCGTACATCCCTCATCTGTTCATCATTTTGTCGGATTCTGCGACGCCTCTGAATCCGGGTACGCCGCAGTCGTGTATCTCCACACCACTACTGCAACCGGCCATCACCACGTCCACCTCCTCACCGCAAAATCAAAGGTAGCCCCCAACAAAACCATCTCCTTACCGCGCCTGGAGCTTTGCGGTGCCCATCTCCTCGCCAAGCTGCTCCACGCCGTCAGCACACGCATGCTCCCCCATCTCGGCGCCTTCATCACCGCGTACTCTGACTCCACGGTCACTCTCGCCTGGATTCGCGGTGAGAGTCACCGGTGGAAGACCTTCGTCGGCAATCGTGTCGCCGAAATTCAAGATCTCCTTCCGCCTAACACCTGGCGCCATGTGCCATCCGAGGATAACCCCGCCGACTGCGCCTCCCGCGGATTGCCGCCTCACCATCTGCAGGATCACCCCCTGTGGTGGAAGGGGCCCTCCTGGCTCGCCGCCGCTCCCGCCTCTTGGCCTCACACCCCCGCACCGGTTGATGAGACATCTATCGAACAGGAGGCCAAACCCCCCGCTTCGGTTGTGCTTGTCACCGCCCCTGAAGAAGACACCGTCTTTGACCGCTTCTCGTCGCTAGCGACCTTACAGCGCGTAACCGCCTACTGTCGGCGTTTCATCTTCAACTGTCGCCATTCTTCCACTCGCCGCACCGGATTCCTCACCGCCTCGGAGCTTCGCGATGCCACGCTCACCTTAATCCGCCTGGCCCAATCCCCGCACCTGGATAAAGAAATCCACGAGGCCCGTGATCCGCTATCTCGGCATCGCCTCGTGCGCCAGCTTCATCTCTTCGTGGATGATGAGCAGGTACTTCGCGTCGGCGGTCGTCTCTCCTCTGCTCCATTACCTTATGGTTTCCGCCATCCCGCCTTGCTTCCTAAGAAGCACCCGCTCACCCAGCTCATCATCGACGACGCCCACATCCGCCTTCTACACGCCGGTGCTCTCGCCACCCACGCCTATATCCGCCGCCATTACTGGATCCTGGATGGTCGCAATGTAGTCCGCCATCGCATCGGAAAGTGCAACCGATGCTTCACCGCCAACGTCGGGAGCCCACAACGAACTTCGGGAACTCGGTCGCCTGTTGGGTGATGAACGTCACCAACAAGCCGTCTGTCGCGCTGCCGCTTCCGCTGGCATTGAGTGGAGGTTCATCCCCCCGGCCAGTCTTCATTTTGGAGGCCTCTGGGAAGCGGCTATTAAGTCCGCCAAGCACCATCTCACCCGCGTCGTGGGGGACCAGCGCCTCACTTACGAGGAACTGCTCACTGTGACCACCGACGTTGAGGCGATCCTGAACTCGCGCCCTCTGTGCGCCCTCTCCTCCGACCCGAACGATCCGGAACCCCTCACGCCCGGCCATTTTCTGGTTTTCCGCCCTCTTACCGCGCCTCCTGAGCGCGATGTTACCGCCGTTAATATTAATCGCCTGTCCCGGTAGCACCTGACCCAGCGTATTCAACAGGACTTCTGGAAGCGCTGGCGTCAGGAGTATCTCCACACGCTCCCACAACGTGCCAAGTGGCTTCTTCCCGCTACGGAGGTCGCACCCGGCACCGTTGTCATCGTTCACGAGGACAATGTTCCGCCGCGCCAATGGCCTTTAGGCCGCATCATCGCCCTCCATCCTGGACGTGACTCCGTCAGTCGCGTCGCTGACGTTCGTACCGCTTCCGGCATCCTACGCCGGGCACTCGCCAAACTTTGTCCGCTCCCTACGCAATGAACACTGAAGCCAAGTCTTCAGGGCGGGCGGCATGTTCGGTTTATTATTTAAATTTTTTACTGAATTAAGAATTGTTAATTAATATATGGATACAATATTAAAATTTCAAGTGAAATTATGTATATATAGATACAATGTTTTCAAAATTCCAATAATTTTTTAATGAGATTATTGATGAATAGATACAATATTTCAAGATTGAGTAAAAATTCTAATGATATGCTTTATATAAATACAATATTTTAAACTTGAATAAAATTCTAATAATATTATTGATAAATTAGATACAAAATACAATATTTCAAAATTGAATATAGTTCTAATAATATTTTGATATAAATACAATATTTTAAACTTGAATAAAAATCCTAATAATATTATTTGATAAATAGATACAAAATTGAATAAAAATACAATATTTCAAAATTGAATATAGTTCCAATAATATTTTGATATAAATACAATTGTTCGGTCGCGGCGCCTTTAAGGTTTATATTTCATTTTATTTCTCCATATTTCTATTTTATTTATTGCCCTGTTTATTATGTTGGACTTTAATCCCCTGCTACTTTCCAACCTATAATTTTTCTGTTTCTTCCTTCATCTTCCGCCGCGTTCCCACGCTTCCCCGCATTTTCCCTCTCTCTCCTATTTTGGTGGTGGGATTGCCGGCACCTTTCATCTTCGGACTGCGCGCGTTATTTCCGTTTCCCTTACCCTTCAAACCTTCTGTATTCCTCAAAAACTTAACTCACTTGCTCCATATACCTCGCCTAGTGAACGTGTGTTTGCCAGTGCCTTTACTTCACCTTAATAAGTTATTCGCCTTATTCGCGCCTTCGCGTTCAAATTAATTATTTACTGTCTCCGTGAGACGCAAGAATCTCTTTCCTCGCCACCAGTGAAGAATTACTCACCTTCCGCGCCTGGGTTCTTCTAGTACCATCAACCACTTCACCTGCTTCCACGAAGCACTCTAACCCCCCTTCCTCTCTCCACAAATCTTTCTTTCGCCAAACTACCCACATACATACGCACACCTGCACTCACACTGATTCACACACATACCCACCTCCTGCTTCTTCAGTCCGCCTATCACTTCAGCGTCAAGCCTTCAACTCATCACTCACCGTCAGCTAAGGGTAAGTCTCATTTTCATTTCTTTCCACTGTTGTTTCATTCCGCTTCTTGGCGTACGCTCGCCACCGCACCTTGGGTGTCTGCCGCGCAGACAACAATATTTTAAACTTGAATAAAAATCCTAATAATATTATTGATAAATAGATACAAAATTGAATAAAAATACAATATTTCAAAATTGAATATAATTCTAATGATCTTCTTGGTGAATATAGATGAATATTATTGAGAAAAAAAACTTTTGTTTAAATGTATGGATAGCATACATAAGTTTATAAATTGATAAGGAAAATACATAAATTTGTATCCTGTTCATAAGATAGAAAAAATATTTTGTATATAGACACAATATTTATAAGACTTGCATAAATATAAATAGTTAATAATTAAAGAAATTAGTATCCTGGTGAAGAATACCATTAGTATATAGATACCATGTTGAGATTATTTAAATATATATGAATAAGTATGATGATTAAATCAATAGAAAAAAAAATAGTCTCCTGGTAATAAGATAGAAGAATTAAAATTGAATGCATAAATATTTTAAATATATCCACTTTTATTTATATTTGTTTCATTCAGTGCATCTATTTAAGATGCAAGGAGGAAGGAATTTGTGATGTACTATTTAGTGTGTATGTTCGTTTTGTTTATATGTTTGTTTTGTGTTTGTAGACGAATTAAATTACTTTCTTTTTTTTTGTTGCTTCCAACAAGGGTTGGAGTTGTCATACGATGTCTTATAAATCAAGGTGCAATGATTTAATGTATTTGTTTTAGTTGATTTCTGAATCAACGGTGCAATGATTTTATTTTCTAAATCTGTTTTATGCATTATGTTGTACGAAGAAGTTTGTTTTATGCATTATGTTGTACGAAGAAGTTTGTTTTATGCCTTATGTTGTACGAAGAAGGCCTTGATAGAAACGTTTGCTTAATTTATGTAAACTTAATATTAATTTGTAAATAATGGACGAAATCGATTTCTTGCGAGCAGGAATGCAGGAATGCGCAGCTGGGATACGGCCGGGATGTGGGTGAGAGCTCATAAATATTTAATTAATATTTCGAAGGTCGATGAATATCTGCAGATTATGTCGACAGAATTCGAAGTGCTAAAGCTAGATGGATTAAGCGAATATTTTGTTAGTGGTAAACAAGTATTATAATAGCATCATAAAATATATATATGAATGTATATGGCCATATGAAAGAAACTTATTTACATGGGGTGTTGATTTTAATCACCCTTCAAGGTACATGTGATAAAGAACAATTAAAAGTGAAAGTAGTAAGTATAATAAACTGGGTTCTTTACCAGGTGCAGAAAGATATCTCCTTTTATTTGTTACTTTTATTGTTCGGTAATTCCTTGAAGATTAAAATTTGCTGGGAAAATCCTTTCCTATTGAAGTAAGGTGCCTGGAATTCCTTCTAATTTTTGTAAGGGGCTATGCTTATTGTTATTTCACCCTTTTGTCGACGTTTTTATTCTATTAAACAAGAAGCAAATCAATGAAATATATCTAAGAAATAAGGGTTTTACCTGTTTTGTCGGCGTTGAGACAATGCTGTGGAAGTTGTATTCAATTTTTATAATTTTTCCAGTATTTTAATCCTGCAATAAATTTTAGCATTGTACAGTTTGTTAAATTCCCGTATTGTTTGTTTCTCTAAAATAAGAAAAGTATTAGTAATTGCTCTTTATGACTCCTTTTGTCGGTATCTAAAATAAGAAATGTTTTAGTAATTGCTTTGTATGATTTCCTTTATGATCTAAAATTCAATGTTTAAATAAATAGGGTGTTTAACCTAAAATTGTTAAGAATGAGAATGTATATTATTTAAAATTAACAATAATTAAATATATGAAGATTGTGGTGTATGGCCTAAAATTGACCATAATCAATACACTAACAAAGTTGTTCAAATGAATAGGGTGTATGATCTAAAATTAAATGTTGAATTTGAAACGTGCATTGAAATGTTGAAATACAATTTTCAAAATGCCAGGGTGTATTTACTGAGATATTATGTTGAATTTATTTAAAATTTTTAATTAAAATGTTTATGTTTGAATTTAAATTTTGAAATTAATTTTGAAATTTTTCCTTGGACTAGAGTATTGTCTCCTCCCAACACCAGGAAAATTTGTGTAAATTTTCCGAAAATGTTTTTAAATTTTTGCCTTTCTTGGCCGTAGTTTCATTTTATGTGTGTTTGTAGATATTTGTCGTAGATGTGCTTTTTTAATTTTGCTTAGATGCACTAATTTTCTTTCATTATTATTTATGGTAATTAGTGCAGTCTGGTTGGAAAATATTTTGTCAATTTGGTACTGGCCATGATATTTTTTTGTGAATTTCCCTGTTGATGTAAAATGTATTAAATAAACATGGTCGCCTATGCTGAATTTTTGTGGTGAAGTGTTTTTATTATAGTATTTTTGTCTGATTTGTTTCGCTTTTTCATTGTTAAGTTTGGCTTGTTTGTGTACTGTTTGAATTTTGTCGTGTAGGCATTTAGTGTGTGTGTTGAAGTTTCGTGTGATGTGTGATGGATAATTCAGCACCCATGGAAATTTAAATTTTGTACCAAAAACAAGTTCATGGGGAGTAAAGTTTGTGGATACATTTTTTGTAGAGTTGTGTGCTGCTTTAATTAATGGCAGGTAATTATGCCAATTTTTGACACTTTGGACATAGTGAAATGAAATGAAATGAAAAATTTTGAGGGAGAGCATGGGTTTGTGGTTTTACTGAGTGGGCGGACTAAGGCAGTTTTCCATTGAGAGGGAAAGACAGAATTTTGGAGGGAGAAATTGTAAATGTGAAGAAGGACGGGTAGGATTGCAGAGAGACAGGATTTAATTAGTTTAACAGGAACGTTGTCAGGTCCATGGTCATTTGTTCGGGATTTAAGTACTGCAGGTAGGAGATCTTCCGGAGTTATGTAGGAGAAAAACAAATTGTTGGAATTAAAAGGACGCATGGGAAGTGGGACGGGGTTGGGTGGAACTAGGGAAGAAGAGGATACAAAGTGAGTATTTATAACATCAGCAGACAGGGAAATGGAACACAAACGGTTTGATTTACAAAGAGAAAGTTTACGAAGGATGGACCATTTAGCTTTAGAATCGGGAGCATTGCAAAGGGATTGGTGGATGAAGAGAGACTTAGCTCGACGAATGGAGGACTGAGTATGATTGCGTAAGTGTTCGTAGGAGCTGTAATCGCAGGTAAGGCGGCTCTGTCTGTATTTCCGTCTGGCTGCTTCTCGTCTTTTTATCAGGGATTTAAGGTCAGGTGTGAGCCAGGGAGCAGGAGGGCGGCGGAAACGACGGGTATGAAGTGGAGCATGGGACTCGAGAAGGAAGTGAAGGTAATTTGTAAGGAGGTGTACCATAGGGTCTATGGAATTAGAAGAAAAAATTGAGTCGTAAGGGAAGTTTTCTAGGTCAGGTTTTAATTTTTCAAAGGAAAGGGAACCGAGATTGCGAAAAGTACAGATTTTGGGTGTGATAATAGGGATAGGTAGGTCGAAGGTGATGTGGATAAGATCATGAGATGATAGGAAGGGAACTGGATGCTGAGAGGAGGCTAGGAGTGTTTCTTGGGAATCCAAAATGAAAAGATCAAGCCAGGTGTCGGAAGAATGGGTATGATGGGTAGGAGAGTAGGGTACTACAAAAAGATTGAGGCAATAGACGAGGTCTGTGAGGTAGGACACATCTGAAGACTCGGCAAGGAGATTGGTATTGAAGTCACCAGTAAGGATTATGTGGGAATAACGGGGGACTAACTGGTAATGGAAGGATTCAAAGGACTGGTCAAAGGGCACACGGGGTGGACGATATACGACAGAGAAAAGGAGTGGTGATGAGGGGGTAGATATCTCTACAAAAATATATTCAAGGTGAGGAAGATCGGAGGATGGAGAATAGAAGAGGAGTTTGGACTTCAAGCTATCATGAACAAAGAGGCAGACACCTCCTCCGGTTCTGTCTTCTCTGTCATGTCGCCAGAGGGTATAGTTCGGAAGGGATAAAGGGTTTGAGCCAGGATTCAGAAACTGCTATGACATGATAAAAATTATCGAGGAAATAAAGGAGGAATTCGTCATAGTGGGCAAGAAGGGATTGGGCATTAACGTGACAGGATGTCAGGGCATTACTTATGAGGGAAAGTAAGGAAAACAGGACTCATGAAGAAGGAGAAAAGAATAGGAGTAAGGAAAGGGGACGAGGGAGTGGAAGGAATGTACATTCTAAGTAAAATCTTTACAATTACATATAAGTCTTTACAAATATAGCAGTACTTACAAAAATGACAATGCTTACAAAAATAACAGTATTCACAACAATAGACTCGGTTGAATAAGTTAAGACAGTTCCTGGATGATAAATAAAAATGATATGTGGAAACTGAATGAAAATTAATATAAATTATTAATAATAAAAAAAATAAAGAAATATTTTCCCCGAAAGACGAGGTAAAATTATTAATAAACAATAGAAACTTTAAAATTAAGTAAAAATTAAACTTTAAAAATAAATAAAAATGAAAATTTGAAAATAAACGAAAATGAAACTTTAGAAATAAATAAAAATTAAACTTTGAAAATAAGTAAAAATGAAGCTTTAAAATTACATAAAAATAGAAGACTCGAGAGGAGAAACAGGGGTGGAGACCAGTAGGAGTACGTCAGAGAAACGTAGTGGGATATGTTATTGGCGATGTCTCTATGGATTCTTTCTAATCGTCCATTTGACGCAGGGTGGTATGGCATCGTGCACACTTTTTTAATTTTTAACAGTGCACAGATTTGGAGTAAGATGGTGGACGTGAAATTGGTACCCAAATCTGTGAGTAGGTACTTTGGCGTGCCGTATCTGGTGAAGATATGGTTAACAATAATTTGAGCAATAGTCTCCGCTTTTTGGTTCGTATTTGGAAACATTTCCAAAGCGGGAATATTGACAAATTATTGTTAATATGTATTTGTATTCTTCGCCTGTTAGAATATTTGTTGATGGCTCTAGCGGTCCAACAACGTCAATTGAAATAGCTTGCCAAACATTAGTTGGCTCACTAAATGTGCCTATTGGTGGTTTATAGGCGTTGTCGGTTTTTCTAGTGGCGCAACTATGACACGTCTTGACATAGTTCTCCACGTCTTTGGTCATGTCAGGCCAGGAGAATTGAGTTTTTATGCGTTCATATGTTTTTTGTCTGCCATAATGACCAGACAATGGGTTGTCATGATACAGCTGTAAAACTGTATCACGCATTTTGCTTGGAACAAGAATGTTGTTGTCCAGCACATTGATTAGAAGGCCTGAATCATCTGTCGTGTAATTTTTTGATTGGGCTAGACGTCGGCATTGCTCATCTTCAGTCTGCTGCTGAGCTATTTCTAATAAGTCGATGTTTGGGTAATATTCTGGGGATATATCGGTGTTGATGCAGCCTATATATCTACTTAACGCATCTGCATGAGCGATGTTTTTACCCGATCTGTGTTCGATGTAGAAGTCGAACTCACTTAATTTCAGTGACCATCTTACAATTTCGAATGCGGGTCTTTTAAATTTTTGAGCCACTGTAGAGCTGAATGGTCTGTAACTATTTTAAATTTGTACCCGTAAATAATATAGCGATATTGTTTGCAGCCAAAGAGAATGGCTAACGATTCTCTTTCCGTGGTGCAAAGCTTGCTTTCTGATTCAGACAGGACCCGAGATGAAAATGCTATTGGGCGCTCTTCCCCATTTATTTCCTGACTAAGAATCGCTGAAATTCCAATATTGCTCGCATCGGTTGTGAGGATAAATTCATGGTTGTAATTGGGGTATGCCAGTATAGGCGGTGAAATTAGTGACTTTTTGAGAATTTCAAATGCCGCAGAACATTGGAGAGACCATGTGAATTTTGTGTCTTTTTTTTCTAATCTGTTAGGGGCTTGGCTATTTCAGCAAGATTGTGTATGAATTTGCGGTAAAAACCGACAAATCCAAGGAATGTCCTGACATCTTTTAATTTTCTTGGAGGTGGATAGGTCTGTACTGCTTTTAATTTGTCTGTGTCTGGTGAAATGCCTGTTGTGTTCAGTGTGTAACCCAAGTATTTGCATTCATTTTTGAAAAAACTGCATTTATTTAAATCAATGCAAAGATTAGCGTGTTGTAATTTTGTTAGTATTTTGTGTGTGGATTCTAAATGTTGTGTGAATGTTGTGCCGTGAAAAATGAGTATATCGTCTATAAATGTGTGACAAATGTCTCCTGTGTATCCCGCAAGAATTTTGTCCATGAGTCTTTGGTAATTCCCGCTAGCCGTCTTTAGCCCGAACGGGAGAGTCAAAAATTTGTAAGTCCCAAATTGTGTAATGAAGGTAGTCTTTTCTTGTGATTGCTCGTCAAGTTTGATGGAGTGGAACGCGTTTGAAATGTCGAGTGTAGTGAAGTATTTTGTATTGTTTAATGAGGATAAAATGTATTGTATGTCTGGAAGTGGATAAATTTCAGATGTGGTGATTGCGTTTAATTTACGCAAATCAACCACAGGTTCCAGATGGTTCCAGACGGTTTGAGTTTTTGAAATTAATAATGGCTTGAAATTTTGTTAGTAGGTCTCTCCCAATGATCATTTCAAATTCATTTTTCAGTTGGGACACTATGAAGTTACCTTGAATTTTTGTGTTTTGGCCTATGGATAATTGAATGGTTGATAGACCATAATTGGGGATAATCTGGTTTGTGATTGATTTTAAAATGATACCAGATTTTTCGGGCCTCGATTTGACGTGAGGCATCTATGAGTGAGTGTGAAGCACCCGTGTCGATCAGAGCTTTAACTTTTTTGTTTTAATTTAGACGTTGATTAATAAATTATTTGAATCGTTGAGTGCCGGGAACAAGACAGTGGTCGCCGTTTGTGAAAACGGCTGAGCGCCTAATCGTTTTTTGAGTTATTGAACCAGCATGCCTTTGCAGTATGCCCTCGTTTTTCACATATCTGGCATGTTGGCGGAACCCATTTATTCGACGTATTGCCAGTAGTAAATCTGTTATTATTATTATTATTATTGTTATTATTGTTGGGCATTTGTTTTTTGAAATAGGGCCTACTTTGCCTGAAGGTACGATGGTCTGGCTTAAATTGTGGCTTTTTGCCAAAATTAGTGCGCGCTTGTTTATTATTATTAAAATTATTATTGTTGTTTTTGCAGTCGCGGTTCCAATGGTTGCCCTTGCAGTGTTTGCACGGCGAAGGCGGTGAATTTTGTTTATTTCTTTTCGTTCGTACTAATTGAAATTTTTCTGTGCACTCACTGTTCCAGTGTTTGGTTTCTGCCTTCTTTAAGGCAAAAACGGAGGCTTGAGATTCCGAGTTTTGGATGTCTCTGAGTGCTATGGCGTAGTTTTGTGCTTCGTCTAGCGTTTTGGGTAATTTGGTTTGCACTTGGGTTTTTATGTTTGCCGGAAGTGATTTAATAAATGCGTCTGTCGTTAACCGCTCAACTAGACTTTGTAACGTTTGTAATGGGTTTTGTTGAGCTTGGAATAAGAGCGATGTGGAAATATGCTTTATTCTGTCAGCAAAAGCTTCCAGAGTTTCTGATGAATTTGTTGCAAGCACGTTATTTGCTACAACAATACCACGGGCGTTTTTTCTTTTTTAAATCTGGTAATTAGATTTTCCGTGGCTAGTCGGTATGTTAAAATGATGTTATCATTTGTACACTGCGTTTTAAAAGTGTCAAAGAAAATCTTTGCAGCACCCGTTAATTTTAAAATTAGGATTTCCAGTTTGTGGCTTCTGACCATCCCGAAATCGCACTATAGTTATTGATTTGGTCTATGAAGGAATTTATGTGCTATTATGCGCTCCATCAAATACCGGTAGGTTATTTATTAGTTGTAAATTACGGATGTTAACCGTATTCGTAGAGTTAATTTTATTTAATAAATACGCGATTGCTTCATCAGCAGATTTTTGTTGGCCATCGATTGTATATGTAGACATGATTTTAGAGAGTTTTTCTTTTAAAATTAACAAATTGCCACTTGTAGGAAGATTATGTTGTTTTAATTTCTGAATAATTTCGGCTCTTTTCATAAAAAGGAAGTCGAAATTTAAAAAAATATGAAATGTGCAAATAAATGTAACAAAAAATAGTGGAAATTAAAATATTTAAAAGTGTAAAACTCGTATGAATAATAATAAAAAAAATAATTGAAATTTATATCTTACCTTTTAATGAGAAACGGCTGGGTTTCGATAGCGCTGCCACCAATGTAAGGGTGTTGTGAGGAGATGTAGGTTGTTGATGATGAGTGATAAATAACACCTTAAGATTTGGTTTAAGATATATAATTGATATATATGTATATGACTGACTGCCAAGGACTTTACACTTTGGAGTTTAGTGAACGGAGCGATCTTAAACTGATGTGTAAATCAACAGAATTCATCTAATATTTCTCATTGCCTATCTCTCATCTTATATATATATATATTTTACTGGCCGACCTCTCCTCTCTTTGCGAGAGGGGCTGTTTCTCTCCGCTAGAGTGGATGAGTGGTGGGGGTTCACTACCCCTCATTGGTAACAGCCTGTTCTATGCTTCCCCAGTGTGGGCATTAAGGTATTTAAAGGATATTGATGCACTTCAATTGCGGTTCTTCAAGAGGCTCTTATGCCTTCCAAAGAATGCTGCTAACCACTTGCTAAGACTTGAAACTGGAGAATTACATATGAGTTTTTCTGTTTTAAAGCAAACTTTAAATTGGATAAAAAAAAATGGAATCTATGGAAGTACACAGGTTGCCCAAAATTTGTTTTAAGCAGTTAGTTGAGTATGACCAAAATAGTTACAATGAGAAAAACTGTTTAAAGTACAATTGGTTTTCTCAGGTTAAAAATGTAATTTTTAAAACAAGAATTTAACGGGACTTTTACTAAACAGTAACAACTTTAAAAATATTTTAAATTTATTCCAATTTTCATTAATATCAGCTGATGCTGACCGTTTGTTTAAATCAAGTTTCTCACAACAGTTATACACAACATATACGCTTAAAGATTTTTTGACCTGTCAACAATATCTAGAATTAAATGTTCCTTTAAAATTTATTAAATTTTTTGCAGAATTTAGATTTTGTAATAATTATTTTATGAAATTTAATATTAACAATGTAATTTATAAAATAGATCCTACAAAAACTTGCATGTTGTGTAATCTTAACGAGAAAGAAGATCTCATACATATTGTATTAAATTGTTCTTTGTATAATAATATAAGATCTATAATGAACATAAATAGTAATGATTCACCTCAACAAATTATATTTAACCTTAAAAATAACCAAACTAAAACAAATATATTTAAATTATATAAATATTTTTCTATAACCTTAAAAGCTCGTTCTGCCGTATTAAATGATTAAATGATAAATATAAAAAATAAAAAATATGAAAGAAATAGTAGGATAAAAACGAAAAAAGAGATATTTTATTTTTGGTTTACATTTTTATTACTTATAAGAAGAGTATTGCTTTTTATATTTGTTTTTGTCTTATTGTACTTATTTATTTACCTACTAGTTTATTATGAATACTAACAACTCAGTTGTAACAAGCTGTATGCTTTATACAATAAAGTTTATCTATCTATCTAAGTTGAGGAATGTCTGATCTCCCAATATTATGGTAGAAATTCCAATGATCCAGTACAAGCAGTTTAAAGAAGTAAAGCCTAATTCATGCACATTCCAGAAACTCCCTTAAATTCATCCTTTCCAATACTACATCTGTACAGTTATAATTTCAAATGAAAAGAAACGGTGCTGCTGTTTTCGACTTTTTTTTTTAAAGCACAACTTTATAGAGCTGCACGTTCGGTTAACCGCGATTTTCATTAAACTTGGAACTCTTGCAATGCATTTAACATGTATCAGTACTGTATAGGTTTTGATGAAAACAGTGTATTGCTTTCAAGGGCATTTTAGAGGAAAGACTAACGTTTAGCCTTTCAATAAAGACGCATTTACATACAATTAATGGATTTGGACCATTTTTGTTACATAGACTATGGTGATACCAAAAGGGAATCTCATATTTGTGTTTGGCGAGTTTTTTTTTGCAGATATTTGTTTTGCAAATATTTGTAATGCAAATTCGTTTTTTTCCTTACTTACTGTTACTGTTACAAGAAGAAGAATTGTGATCGTGTCAACTTTTTTATTTCTTGTAGATAAAAGTAATAGAGGTGAAGATGTGAGACATGAGAGAGCGTTGGTTACCACACCAAGTAGTTGTAGTGTAGTCGTAGCCGGCCGGAGTGGACGCTCTATCATCACCCTCTTATTCCCACTTCTCTTCTATTTCCTATGGACGTCCACTCGGGTAAACAATGAAGGTCTGCGATGCAGCATTAAAAACCCAAAACTGTTGCTGATAATGAAGTGTGGGCCCCGAAGGAAGTAATTACACTTCTTTAAAAAAAGTATCAACAAAAATTTTGAATAATTCAAGTTGACACATTATTGGCATAATACTTGTAAATATATTTAAATATTTACAAACATATAGGAGCGTGTGACAGCACATATTTATAGAAGTGTCAGGGTGGTCTCCATCAAGTACTTCACATTCCTGAGGGTTGTTTTTAGTTGACTAATTTATTTTTTGTGGTTACTGGAGAAAAATGACTCCTTTTTATGTTAATTTTAAAAGGAATGTTGTATTTTTATTTTCTGTAAACAAATCAAAGGTAATTAGTTCTATTTAAATTATTAATTCGGTCATCAATACACAAGTTTATTTGCTGAAGAAAATCAAACAACTCTGACTGAGCCAACAACCGAACTGAGATCTGGAATCTAGATTCTTTTTGTATTCTACATTACTTCGATAAATATTTCATTGGACGAGTTTAAAAATAATACAACTGTTTGGTTGAAGAGAATGAAATATAGAAAGTGTGCGAAGAAGCTATTGAAGGAAAATTATTTGAGTGTGTTTGGAATAAAATAAATCAAGATACAAGATGATGGGCGGAGACGGAAATAAAAGCTAATGTGAAATACAAGCAAGACTTGTTTTAATGCACAAATTGTCTTTAAACTTGCAATGTTTACCAATCTTTACTTCCTTAGTATTGTCTATGAGCGGGGGACTTGCACTATAGTGACTCTCTCAGGCTATTTGATATTGAAATATTAAATATTTAAATACTTAAATTTATTGAAATAAAATCTATTGAAATATTTAAATATTTCAAATAAAAATATAGGTCAATAGAAAAGTTTATTTATAAACAAAGTAATTTCATACATAAAAAAAAAACTTAAAGGAACATAAACATATATACATAATTGTTCTGCCTTCTGCCGAGGACGAAGTTAAATTAGGGGAAAAACAATTCTTACAAGTTGATATAAATATACATATAATAAGTGATTGATGTAAGTAATAAAAATATCGGCAATAATAATTTAGATAGCAAATTTAAAATCATTAATAATACGGACCCATACTGTTGAGAAAATAATAAGAAAAATTAAAATCACGTGAGAACATAAGCGTCAATAATCATATTGTAACTATGAAGTACAAAAAATAATATAAAAATACAGCAATATTAAGAGAATAATTGAAATGATTGTGTGACAGTTATTGATAACACTAGTTTGGGGATAGTTAGCAGAGGTTAAAATCAGCGACCGGGACCATCTATACTTTCACGCAACTCTGGTGAACTGTGCAAGTTCACTATGCCAGTTTTTAAAGGCCAGATACCACCATTTAGTAGTTTTAGAAAAACTTCCCATGTCAGAATTTCAGAACTAAAGACAGAGCTAGGATTCTTTTCAGAATAAGACACATACAAAAAATATGGTGAATGTCCTTTCTCTCTAACCTGCAAATTACAACGGGACCATTGATCTCTGTCTTTTAAATCATAGGGCCTATAGGTGAGAGCAAAAAGCTCACATCTGAGTTTCATTGCCCAACGGGAAACGCTCAAGTCAATGCGTTTTTAGAAGCTAGAAGATTCCCACTTTGGACATCAATAAGGCGATATAATGGAATAGAATTCTTTTTCGAGAAGATCACGGAGACGGGAAAAACATATCATTCGATACTCTGAATGCGGTAAATCGATTTTCTTCAAACTCAGAATTTTGACAATACATTTAATTCTCTTAACAAAATATATTCGGGGTAAAACCGTATTTTATAGGAAATCGGACTCAAATGGGGATCCTAAAGGCACCAGTTCTTCAATCAAACAGACAATAAAGAATATCGTGGAGCTATTTTCGGATAAACTGCGGAACTGAACAAAGAAACTCATTCAGTAAAGACGCATTACCGTTTAACGGAATTCAGCTAAAATCTTCATCAGAAATGGAGGTGCTAACTAAATGGAACGTCAATTTAAGGCGATTTATTGTTTTTGAAATATTTTCACAACAAACAGACAGTAAGACACAGAATTGGTTAAACAATTTATTTTTCCTAGACAGAGAACCTTAGAATACGTATTTCTGGTGGAAAATCAATTTCTCAAATCTAATACGATCGGAAAACATCCTCCTACTGCAGTAAGTGAAACAGCATACAAAATTTAGAAAGGAAGGAAAGAAAACTGTGGATGAAAAAAGTGGTCACTTTACTCAGTGAATAAATCAGAAAGTTCAGTGTTTAGGAAGGAAAGAAAACTGTGGATGAAAAAAGTGGTCACTTTACTCAGTGAATAAATCAGAAAGTTCAGTGTTTAGAAAGTAAAACTGAAAAAAAAAATCGACTAAAAAATACAAGAGTGATAATAAATTTGGCAATAATACTAAATATAAGTAAGATGAAGGTGAAATCCCAAACGATGAACTTGAACAAACTTTTTAAAGAAATATTCAACAGATGGCTTAGAGACGATGGGCAGACATCTTCAACGGGGTTGCCATATTGGGCAATCACGTCTTTCCACATTAATAATAATGGGGAGGTTTGTGAGTAGGAGGCGGCATGCGGGGCGGCGACACAGACAAAGTTTTGGTCTGGCCGTTGATTTTGTGCGCGCCTGAGATAGTTGTCGAGCAACTACTCCCCGGGTCGTCGTGCTGAAGGGCCGGCAGAACGGTATTGAACGTGTAGACCCTGGTCTGATGCCCCCAGCACTTCTCTCACTAATAACACAAGTCCATCTAACTGCCGGCCCTGCCTAAACCTAACCATCAACTTTATATAGATTTCACCATCATCCTTTACTGTAGATTTTCATTTAAGGAACTATCTATCTCTCAATCTAATGTGTATAAATTATAAATCAATAAATAACTTAATACCTATTATAAACCTATAAATAACAATATCTATTCGTATGGTGAGGTATTTCATTGAAACATTTACACAATCAGGGCAAACATTACTTATTTTACTCTTTCTGTCTGCTGTAAGATGCAGTATTGTAATCTGTCAAAGTTTTGAAATCAAGTTTTCATTGGAAATTGTGTTTTTTTGTCTCCATGAAAAAAAATGTTTGTAGTAAGTGGTCTGTGTATGTGGGAACACTTCTTTCAAACGAAATATCGGAGGAAGTTCATATACCTAATTTGTCATAAAAGTTTCGTCAAAACCGTAAATGCGACTTTTTTTTTTCTTCAGTTTTACTTAAATATACTCACAAACGATTCCTACGACTGCCTTCCAACCTTGCAAACTGTCTAAACACTTATAGAATCATCGACTGCATTCCAACTTTGCATGCTGCCTGAACACTTAGAAAATCATCGACTGCCTTCCAACTTTGCATACTGTCTAAACACTTATAGAATCATCGACTGCCTTCCAACTTTCCGTGCTGTCTAAACACTTATAGAATCATCGACTGCCTTCCAATTTTGCGTGCTGTCTGAACACTTATAGAATCATCGACTGTCTTCCAACTTTGCATGCTGCCTGGACACTTATAGAATCATCGACTGTCTTCCAACTTTGCATGCTGTCTGAACACTTATAGTATCATCGACTGCATTCCAACTTTGCATACTGTCTAAATACTTATAGAATCATCGACTGCCTTCCAACTTTGCATACTGTCTAAACACTTATAGAATCATCGACTCCCTTCCAACTTTGCGTGCTGTCTGAACACTTAAAGAATCTTCACTTGTATTTGAAACTATTTTCAGGAAAATTGATTGCTGAGTTTGCAAAGTTAAAAGAATGCAGTGTTTAACAGGTATTACTGTGATCTTAACAAATTTACAAAAAATTGATTTTAACTGAAATGCATGTTTCGAATACCTCAGCATAGAAAAAAATGTTTTAGTTATTCATCTGTATCTGTGGTTCAACAAAATAACTTCAAATACTAAAAATTGCAGGAAGCTCGAACTTCATCAATCATTATAGGTTTGTGCCATTAAAAAGGAAATTCTAATTAACAGAAGTCATTCAAACGCGTGAATGTGTACGTGAACGGTAATCTCAATTGAGTGGTTTGTTCCATCCAGGGTCATAAATTCCTGGATGGAACAAACCACTTTAATCATCTCACTAGATTTGAGGATTAAAATGGTATAAGACCTAATAGATAAGATATAACTTTCAGATGATTCATTCTACCCAAAAAATCTGAGGTAAAACTTAGATTTGATACATCAATACTCCTTAAGACTACTGAAAGATGTTCTATTAGAATGTAATTAACATGGTCTCCATGTCTTCAGGAATCTCGGCGTGCTGCGGCTATGCCAGCATAACAATACTAATAACACCTGACTCTGACTGACCTCACATCTTTCTACAGAAAAGCTGATTGATGAACTACTTGAGGCAAATTATAGCAGGCAAAGCTTTAGCCCACCTGACACTCACACTCGCTCGCTTTGAACATTTTACTAACGACCGTATTCCAGACACAGTCATCACAAGGAAGCCGCAATAGAGCTTCTGGATTTGGCCGCGTGTAAGTGTGCTGTCTATTTATATCTACATTTATTAGAATGGCGAAAGGGGTGTAGCACGAATAGGGTGATGATGTTCAGAAATCCTACCTACTCATTGACACATGTAACATATATGTCAATGAGTAGTTCACTTAACTAAGACTATAGCACACACACAGATATTCATGATTAAGAGGAAATGAAGCACGGCGAGTTAAGAATGAAATAAAACAATTTTTTTTGTTTCACCCTTTCCATAAAATGTTTCCAGGACCCATTGTGTTAAGGGTCTGAATCTGAATGTGTGTGTGTGTGTTTATGGTTTGAGAGGGTAGTGCTCCTGGGTAGTCAACCCATTTCAATTTCCATCCGAACAAAGGACACAAATGTGGGACTCCCAGACCACTTCAATGGGACTTTAGCGCCACCCTCTTGCAATATTGTACATGATCATAAACAATAAATATCCTCCCGCTAATAATATACAACTTCATCTCTTTTCGATCTAAATGTGAGTATGGATCCTGGCAAGTTCACACCAAACCATTTAACAAAATTCAATAAATACTAAATGGAAAATAGGGGGCATGTATGTTCGACTGGGTCGGAGTTTTGGAATGGGGTTCACACACCCCATGTGGTATGTAGCTGCTAAGTAGATATGCTTGCTATGTAAATTCTTTAAATAATGATTTTCTTAATATTAGCTAATATTACTAATTTAACATCAATAATAATAATAATAACATAATACAATACTAATATTACGAATATATTTTGCAATTTAATAAAACATTTAATTTTATGAACATTATTGCATGTAAAATAGTATGAAGAAATAATTTATTAAAATAATCTTAATTCCTTAATTATGATTTGTTAAATTAAAATAGATAAATCATATTATTAAAGATTTAATAAGTACGGAGGCAAAATTAAGAAGAAAGGAAATTGCAGGAAAATGGAAAAGAAAAACCAGTGTAGTGTTTATTTTCCATTAATAAAGAAGTTCCTCCAGACAGCTCCTCACAAGAAAATCCTGATTAAGTAAATCTATAAAGAATGCAAATTTAAATTAAGATTTACCCCCACCAAGTCCTACATCATTTATTTAAACTTTTAGAAAATCATTTTTAATTATTACCAAAGTTATATTTTATTTATTATTTGGATGATCGTCCTGGGCAACAACCATATTTCCACAATGAGAGCCTGCTTCCTTTTATGGTCATCGATCCTATTCAGTAGATCATCCTGTTCTTGTTAAACCGTGTGGCATCTCAGACTTGTACAAGGTAAATAACTGTTTACACACATACACACACACGATATTTAAAACGATTTTGCCTCTTTACAAGTTTGTGATATAACACTCTTAGGGATTCTAAATTCTTTTAGGGGATAGTGTACTGCAACTTCTAAAATCTATTATGTCCACCTGGAGCATTTTCTGTGCACTGCCGGCCTCCGAATAGAGTTCTCTAACTACGGACACCACTATTCATCACCTGGCATTCAGCTGTAAAGGCTCCTACGATGAGAAAATCTAAGGGCAGCAATGCTGGA
This sequence comes from Triatoma infestans, assembly GCA_011037195.1. Classification (NCBI taxonomy): domain Eukaryota; kingdom Metazoa; phylum Arthropoda; class Insecta; order Hemiptera; family Reduviidae; genus Triatoma; species Triatoma infestans. The sequence continues at coordinate 15,791 of JAAEAF010006108.1, read as the reverse complement.
TTTAAACTCGTGGCCTCCGCGTGAGAGTTCAGTCCTTTCACTGAGCTAATCCCTTCGCCTGTGATATCACACTTTTAACAAGACACTGAAATGGATGAACCATCGAAACACGTTGATGACAACAAAATGAAGCAGGCTATCAAGGAAAATATCTGCTTATTTCAGTCTGTGTTGAACTTCTGTAGTGTGCGGACCAAAGTTCGAGCTCTCTCGCAAGTAACAAACAGGCTTACTCATCATTTACTTTTACTAGTTATTTCTTTCTTTTTCTTTTAATTTCTTTCAATATTTTATTAAAATTTTAATTTAGTTTTTAAAAGTGGACACTTAGTTTGAAATTTTTTTTTTTTTCCTCTTATTTTTTATTCAAAAGTAAGTTTCGTTTTCTGCTTTTTTAAATTTTTTTTTTCTGTTCGTGTCTTGTATAAAGTGTAAATAAATTTGTATTATTGTGTATATAATTTATTGAATTTGCAAAATGACCGACAATAGTGGAGGGCAATTGGGTATTCCACCAGATATAGAACAAATGAATTATGAGGTAACTATGGAATTAGAAGGTAAGAAAAATATAATTTCAATAAATCCAGGGAATAGTGGTATTCTAAATAAGCATAATTCCAGACCGAATATCTGTATGGAATATAGAACAAGTGATGTGGGCCCATTTTATATTTTAATTGAAAGTAGAGATAAAGACAAGAAGGGTATTTCCAGGGTACACCCTATGTCTATTGGGAAATTGTTACATATTAATCACACAGAAATAGCTAATAATATAATCTCACTAAAAAAACTGGGTATAAACAGATTGAAAATTGAGTTTAATAATAGCGTATCTGCGAATAAATTAATGGGAAGTGCAATATTAAAAGAGAAAGGTCTAGATGCTTACATTCCTAGATATTTATTGCAAAGGAGGGGAGTTATAAGGGGAGTAGATACTGAGCTAACTGAAGGTGAAATTAAGGATGTTATAAGGGGTCCACCTGGGGTAAATTATGAAATAATTGATTTACGAAGATTGAATCGTAGAATAGTGGATAAAGATACAAAAGAGGCTAAGTTAATACCCACTCAGTCTATTTTGGTTACTGTAAGAGGTCAACAATTGCCTCAGAATGTATATATTCACTATGTTAGATGTGAAGTACATAATTACATACAGAATGTAATTCAATGCAAAAAGTGTTTGAGGTTTGGCCACTTCCAGGACCAGTGTAAGGGTTCCGTTAGATGTACAAAATGTGGAAATAGACACGACCCTAAAGAATGTGATACCACAGAGACAAAATGTATAAATTGTAAAGGAACTAATCACTTGGCCTCTGATCAAAAACTATGTCCGCGATTTAAAAAGGAGAAACTTATAAAACAAATAATGGCGGAAAGTAATATTTCTTATTTAGATGCGAAAAACTTTTTTGATAATGGGAACTCATTCTCTGCCATTGCAGGGAAAGATGCCCCAAATATAGATGATTTGAAAGATTTTCCTATTTTTAACAAAAATATGGGCGGTAATGATAGATCTTTTGCTACTACCGTTTCATATAGAAGGGCGACAAAAAGACATAGATTATTGTCACCTAACTTTGACAAAAAAGAAATAAACAATTTATTAATCTGTGAAGAGGTGAAAAAAATGTCCCAGGCGGCATTATACCCCAAAATCCTTATCGCCCGAATGAAGTAAGTAAATTGAAGGAAACTCTTCAAAACAATGAAAATTTGGATATAGTTTTTGAAGCGGTATACTCTATCATAAAGACTGTTAACCCGATAGAATTAAATGAAATTACCGATGAGGTTTTGAAAAATATGATAAAAGAAAGAGTGATTAATTTAAATGAGGCTATATAGATACAGATTTAACATAAAGCTTGTATCTAAGTGTAAATGAATTTCGTAAATAATTTAAATGTTTATAGATAAATATTTTACCAAATTATATGTATGTAACTGTACATATATGATTGAAAGTTGCATGAATGAGTGTATAAATTTCGCTTTATTGTGTATGTACCTAGGTTTGACTGTGCTGGAATGTATAAGAATATATATAGAGTGTATATTTTCTGTACAGTGTATAAATAGTAATTTTATAAAATTATATATTATTAACTGTACATTAATGTATAGGAGATGTGTGAATCAGAGTATAATTTTCATTTTATTACATATGTACATAGGTTTGTCTGTGAGTGAATGTGGAAGAATGTATATAGTGTGTAAATATGTTTTTAAATCAGTACAGTATAATATAATTATTGGTTGAAAATATTTATTTCATTTCCTTATTTATTACAGTTTATTTATTTAAACAAAAAAATAAAAAAAATAAAAAATATATATATATATATATATTAGCTTTATGAAATTACGTCCACTAAAAATTTTACAGTGGAATGCTAGATCCGCTATCTCTAACAAACAAAATTTAGAAGCTTGTTTAATGAATGAGGAAATAGTATTGCTATAATAAGTGAAACATGGTTCAAACCAAACATTAAAGTTGAATTTAAGGGATACAATGTCATAAGAATGGACCGAAAAGATGGAAAATCAGGTACGGCAATTTTAATTAAAACTATAGTTCCTTTCAAAGAAATTAAAAACTTATATAAGATAAAAGGTTTAATGGTAGTGGGAATAGAGGTCAACTTGTATAATAGTTTTAAATGTTCAATTATTTCTCTGTATAATTCACCTACGAATAATATAAGTAACCGAGAATGGGATAAATTGATAAAAAGTATTAATGGTCAGATAATATTAGCAGGGGACTTTAATGTACATAATGAAGTATTTGGTTCTAGTTATACAGATTCCAAAGGTCGCCAGTTACTAGATGTAATACAAGATAATAATCTTGTTTACTTGAACGATGGGTCCCCTACCATTATTAAAAATATTAGACATAAAAATAAATCAGCTGTAGATCTTACTTTTGTTCCCCAAATTTAGCTTCTAAATTTAAATGGAGTATTCTTGAGGATGATATGGGCTCAGATCACTATCCAATCATTATACAATCTAACTTAAATTTAATTGAAAATACGAAAATACGTCCTTATTGTAAGTGGGACACAAATAAGGCGGATTGGGATGTTTATAGAAATAATTTAATTTAGAACAAGTAAATTCTTTAACTTATGAAGAATTTATTAGTGCAATTAATGACGCGCCTCAAAAAGCAATACCTCTAAAAAAAGAAATAAGATTTCAACGTGTTAAATGTTGGTGGACGGAAGAATGCGCCACTAGCATTATAAAGAGAAAAGAGGCACTTAAAAGATATATGCAACACCCGGATAAAAATAACTATTTAGCATATAAAAGACAAACTGCCCTAACAAAAAAGTTATCAAAAAAAGCAAAAAGGAATCATGGCAGCAATTTTGCCAAAATTTAAATAAAAATGTTTCTATAAAAATTATATGGAATAAAGTTAAATCATTAGGAAACCAAACCATATGTAATACTACATTGGAACAGGGTGAGTAGATTTATGATTTTTTGCATAAACTAGCTCCTGATTATGTTGTAAATAAAAGTGACTTAAATATTAATATTTCTGATAATAAACATTTTTTGTTGGAGCCATTTGAATTTAATGAACTTTCCTCTGTTTTTAAATTACAAGCAAATAGTGCGCCTGGTATTGACCAGATTCAATATATTCTTATTTCTGAGCTTCCTTTTCCCTGTAAAGTAAAATTATTAAGTATGTATAACGAAATGTGGTTGAAGGGAGAATTCCCTTCACAATGGAGAAATTATGTTGTTTGCGCGATTTTAAAATCTAACAAACCAAAAGAGAATTATCTGTCTTACACACCAATCTCTTTAGCTTCATGTTTATTGAAAACATTAGAAAGATTGATTAAAAATAGAATTGTATGGTGGTTGGAGATAAACAATAAACTCCCAAAAACGCAGTACGGATTCAGAAAACGAAAGTCAGTAAATGATTGCCAAATACAGTTAATAACGGATATTTTACAAGCCTATACTTCAAATAAGGTACTTCTAGCCCTTTTTCTGGACTTTACCTCGGCATATGATGCTGTTCAAATGCCAATTTTAATAGCTAAAATGAGGATAGCGGGTTTACCCGAAAAATTTATTTCCAATATTATTAAATTAATTTCGAATAGAAATATATATCTGAGAATAAACAATTCATTAACAGGCCCTAGAACTTCAAATTTAGGTCTTCCGCAGGGGGGTATTCTTTCGCCGATATTATATTCTCTTTACACTGCGGATTTAGAAACTCTTTTTTCTAAAGAAATTAAAATATTACAATATGCAGACGATGTTTGCATTTATGTTATTAAATCTTCTTTTCAAGAATGTAAAAATTCGTTAGAAACTGCATTATTGAAACTTGAATCATGGATATTCGAAAATGGTTTAGAAATCTCGGAACAAAAGTCCGTTATTTGCGCCTTTACAAAGAAAAGAAGGTTGCCTGTTTCCGATTCAATTACATTGGCAGGACGTACTTATCCATGCAAAAAATCCGCTAAGTTTCTTGGGGTCATCCTTGATAAGACATTAAATTGGAAAGAACACATTAAAATGGTTGAGAAAAAAACAGAAAAATATTTCAACATTTTAAGAGCAGTCTCTCATCATAAATGGGGGGCTGACCCTGAGATCTCGTTACTCTACCATAGAGCCACTATAAGATCGGTGTTAGATTTTGGAGCTATGTTCTTCGGTATGGCAAAGAAAACAATTTTTAGGCCATTACAAATAATCCAAAATAAATGTTTAAGATTATGTTTAGGTTTTCTACGAAGCACTCCAATTGACATTATGTACGCAGAAGCGTGTGAACTTCCTTTAGAATATAGAGTAGAGTTACTATCTCACAGATATTTGTTAAAAATTTCTGTATTTGATGACAAAATTTACAATAAAATTTGTCAGTTGAATTCTAAAGAACTAACTACTAATTATTGGATAAAAAAGATTTCTCCTGTCTTCTGCGATAGTTTTATAGAAATTTCCAAAATAAAGCACTTAGTTAAATTAAATGAAAGAGAGCCGCCCTCCGTAATGAGCTATAAAATGACATTGTTAAATATTGATCTGAAGTTAATAGGGGACTTTAACAAATATCCATCTAACATTAAAGATACAGTATTTCAAGAAACTCTTGAAAATTTATGGCCAGGTGTTTATGTTATATTTACAGATGGCTCTAAACTGAATGAAAAAGTTGGATGTGCATTTTATGATCCAAAAAAAAATTTCTTTCATATGGCCAGCCTCCATGAATATGCTTCGGTTTACACTGCTGAATTGATTGCGATTCTTTTAGCACTTAAATATATTATAAACCTAAAGGAGAAACACTGCTTTGCTATAATAAGTGACAGCCAGAGTGCCCTTATAAAAATAACCAACGTGAAAACCCCTTTGGAAAATTATTTTATAATTAATGACATTTTAGAAGCGATAAGTTTGTTAATGGAAGATGGGATTACAGTAAATTTTGGTTGGGTAAAGGGACATTGTGGATTGAAAAACAATGGCATTGTGGGCTCCATTGCAAAGGATGCTACAATTAATGGGGAAAGATTGATTATATTTCTTTGCCAATAGAAGATTTAAAAAGATATTTAGGAAAGTTAGTAGCGCATAAATGGCAAGAAAAGTGCAGTAGCTGTAATAAAGGCAGTTTTTATAAGTCCATGCATCCATTTCTCAAAAAAAGAACGTGGTTTAAGGGCTTAAGTGTTGATAAAAAAGTGGTTACGATGGTAAGTCGTTTAAGAGCCAATCATGCAGTTTGTAAATCCTACATGCATAGATTGGGGCTGTGTTCTTCCCCTCTATGTGAACAATGTCAACAGAATGAACATTTTAGGCACATTGTCATGACCTGTATTAAGTATTCTCACGAAAGATATAATTTTCGTGTTCAATTATGAAAGTATAATATTCTCAGATAATTTAGTAGTTCTGCAAGAACTAAGTATTTTTTTGGCTGTGTACGAATATAATATTTTTTTTTTTTGAGCAATGAACCTTTCGGTTATTATGCTCTTCCAATCATTCTAGTAGTTAACTCCACCCTTGAGTGGCTCCCTTTCACTGCATTCATACGTCGTACACATTCATTCAGTTATCCATTCACAACTGCAATCACACCAATAAATACAAATATCCCAATCGTTACATTCACGCCACTTGTTCATTCTAAACTACACTATTCTATATCGGGGAGAGTACTCGATATTCTTCTGGTCCCTTAATTCTAAACCTAAAGTTAAAATATTTTAAAAATTATGTACAAGGTATTTACACTTCATAGATTTCTTCAAATCTTGCCATAAAGACCTATATCTTTTATAAATTTTATTATCCTGTCCACATTAGCTGGGTCATTTTCAAAGCCTCGGTTAAGGAGTTTGGAATATTGTTCCGTTGCCTATGTAGTTGGTACGTCTGACATTCAGTGATAATATGCTGGACGGATAATGGGACATTACATGGACTACACATTGGGATAGGATCGCCACACATCAGGTAACCCGAATATGATAATAATTAATTTATTGTCGATATCCGATAAACCTCGCTTTTGCAACTAGTTATAGTTTCCTAGTAGATTTAAATTGAATGGGTCGGAGGAATATCAAGTACTCCACCCTTAATATGTTACTTAGAAAGTGTGTGTGTGTGTGTGTGTGTGTGTGTGTGTGTGTGTGTGGGAGTGCGGTAGCGTGTTTGTACGAGTCTATTATATTATTTGCATGTATATATTTTATTTATTACGGATGTCTGTATTTATTTGGATGAAAGTATTTATTGGAGAGATTGTTTAGGAATAATGTACTATTTAGAATTAGAATCCTTAGTTTGAATGTTAGTTATGATTGCGTGTGGGGGGACCAATACCGGCCAGGGGTGGCAACTTTAGGTCGTGTGGGAAGTCTTCCTGCACTGTCTTAATATTGGGAGCCACTATCTCTTGGAGGGGTGGGTCTGAGCCGGGATTGGCTAACCCGGCACGTGTGAATGTGAGAGTGAATCTTGTGTAAATAGTGTACAAATTTAATTTAGGTTTAGGAATTAGGGGTGTGAGGAATATCGAGTACTCCACCCCGAGTACTTGTTATTTTAGTTGAGGAAAATTGTTTGAATGAATGTATTTATTGGGATGTGAGTATTTAATGGTATGAGAGTTAAAGATGATGTAAACGCAACTAAACTTGTGAATGTATGAATGTAATGACTGATAGGAGGTTTATTAATGAATATCCTTATAAACAAGGTGTAAAGTGTGGAAAAGTAATAAAGGTACTGTAGCTGATGTTTGGAGGTGGGTTATGTTGGATATCTGACAATACATTTTTCTCATTCATAGAATAATATTGTGGCTATGGCTTAACAGCTAATGCCAAAAAAAAAAAATCTGCTTATTTTTTATTAGGGTCAGTGGAGGATACCAAACCCGGCGTTTTTCAAAACTCTTTTGAGCCCAGTAAGTTACTCCAAAGAAAAACAACTTGTAAAGATTAAAAATCCAATTCTGAAACAAATTCACTTAAGTCACAGATTATCGAACAAATGCACAACAACATTCTGCGCAAATAGGTTCAGCTCTTCAAACACCTTGTTCGACCACAGGTCTTGAATCGGATCTTCATACAATCCAAATTCTTTCAGTCTTAAGATAAACGGATGTTTTCTTTCCTATCTCAAAAACTAAAAAGGGATCCGATAAGAGTATTATTTTGAAGAGATAGATATCTTCTTACTCCACAATATCCATAGGAGACTCAATACTAGGAGTCGATTAGAAGTCCATGAAAGATCAGCAATAGTAATAAACTCGGACCACTATTTAGAATTTTGTGTTGTTTACAACACATTGCACTCGCCCCCCTGAGGATGAATGCTGTCCTTATCTAGGCAGGCAAATGGTCCACATGGGACCATTTAGGAACCAGTGAAAGGGAAAATGCATAACATTTGCCAACCTCCACATTCCAGAAACTCCCATGTAACCTGATTTCGAAACAAAAAAGAAATCTGTAAAGCAAGATAGCTCATCTTGTATTCTGGAACAATCTAGAATTAAATTGGAATTTAGGACATCTGATTTATCTCATCAACAGTAACTGATATAATCTCCAGGAAGTTTGAAATATATATGCCCGCTCACTGAAACAGAGCGGAGAATGACAAAATTCTAATCCGGAAACAGTGGTCAGTATTCAATAAGAGGCATCTTCATTAGTAAAGTTACAACAGGGTTGTATATTGCAGACTATAGGCATCGATCTGTTATGTAAATTGTTTGCTAAACAGATCTGTATCAGTTGATGCTATACAGATTAGCATCATCTATTGACTGCTTCTGTTCTGTTGGTTACAGAGATTCTAAATGAACATCTAATGTTCGATTAAGTTCACATTAAGCTTCCTGAAAGACGTAAATCTTTTAGAAAGCGATGCTTCTCAAGATTGTTAAAAGCCTACGAAAATGAACTTTTCCAGTTCCAACTTCCACAAAAATTTCTCCAAATACAAGTGACCTTTAAGAAGGCTGAATAAATTCTTAGCTGGTAAAATCTCCTTTACTTTGGAAAAACCTTACCCCAGGAATTCAATTTACTTGGATAAATGCACTTCAACTCTTTCGGTCAATTCAGATAGAGATAAGTTATAATAGGATAAAATAATGAAATCTGGTCAAAACAGTCTTCCAGAGAGTCCATGTATTGAAAAGGTGATGATGAATAAATAATTCATAAGGTTTTCGAAGGTTCCTAACACAATCTTGAGGAAACGAATCTTCAGGGGTAATAAAGTTTATATTATATTGAAAGCTTTCCAGATTAAGCACGTAGAACTGCAAGCAAAACACGAATCACTCGAGAGATGGGGTTCAAGCTATTGTTTCAGAACTTGGTCGGAGATTGCACGAGGTTGGCAGAACTGTATTCAGTTGGAGAATAGACAACACCGTACATAGTTCGTGAGCATCCTGCTACAGCAGTGACCTTCACTATGTCGTGTCTGAATACAACAATGATTAGAAATCATCAGAGATATTTTCCGTGATATCCTGCTTCTTTTTGCGGTCATCGACCAGTTTCGGCGTTCGCCCATCTTCAGGATGCGTTTGTCAAACAGTGTGATAACACAGACTTGCACAGAGCAAATTCAGTTTACACACTCACAGAGTGAGTTCCAGTTGTGCGGAACCAACCACAACAACTATGATTAGAAATCATTTTGGCTGAAACACAATTATTTTATTTCTTCTTCACTGTATATTACAAGTAAAATTGTTTTATTGAAGATCACAGTGTTTTCATTCATTATGGATTATATAATAATTGTATAAGTGGTATAGTAACAAAGAAAAAATATAGTAAAAATGAGGATCGCAACAAATAGTGCTTGTCTGAAGTTATTTTTGAAGTTCCACCACTTAAAGCATAAGTTAGAAAATCCATTAGAAAATCAAGATGATTGAAGATTTCTGGACAATATATATATATATATATATCTACAAAACAAAATTAAAATAGAAAAGAAAGGTGTGAAACACTCAAACGACTTTCTCTTATTGGAATTTACATAGTTATTATTAAAAAAAAAACCTTCAAACTTGGAATTTTTACTAAATTTAATTGCCTTCAGTAGCTGGGAGGACCTAACAAAACATGACTTATGAAGGGCGTATGAACTTCAAGCTTCCCCAGAAACCATCTCCCTAAAATCTCTTACTCGAAGAAATGTTGCAAACAAAACTGATTGGTCTGTGCATGTGAAGTTAGTGTGTGAGGTTCAATGAAACTCAGTGCTCTCTATTGAGAAAATCGCAGAAAACAGAAAAAAACCGTTCAGAAAAGTCGCACTTCCGGTCATCCAATTTTTTTAAAACTCGAAATTTTGGTATCTTATAATAAACGAACTGGCACTTTAGAGCAACACCTAACTTTACCCCCCCCCCCCACATACCCCTTTAAATGAATTTCCTGGAAAAAATTTCGAGTAAAAGTTGTAGCGCTTTATATGTTTACTGGATATACCAAGTTTGAAGGAAATAGTTGCAGCGCTTATGAAAAAATCGCAGAAAACTAAAAAAAATTATTTTCAGTTAGGTGGTACTTCCGGTTGATCGATTATCTCCAAACTCGGAATTTTGGCAACACACTCAATTCCATTCAATTCTTTTTCTTTTTTCGGCGCATCGACAGCAGTGTTCATTAGCGCCACTCACACAGTTTTCTTCTCGAACTTTGTCCTCAAAAGCTGGGATGGCACTATTCTTCATTACCTTATGGCAACCAACGCAATACCTTGTCTAGCAAGGTAGGTGGTGCTTCCGGTTTATATCACAGTTCCACGCATCCATTCAATTCTTATACGTATATAATATGATAGGAACATCTGTAAAGTGGTACTTACAGGTTGACCGATTTGGGTCAAAACCTTATCGTCAGGTCGGTCCCCTGACAAGCACACACACATACACATACAGACAAATTTTAAAAACTAACTTTATGGACAAAACATCAAACCATATATTTCCGGTAAGAACAAAATTTCGAAAATTTAACATGATTCGCAATACTTCCTTTATAATTCCTACTAATTACAATGGTACATGCACACGGTATAGCACCCACATTATAGAGAGCGCAAATTAAACGCTAATGAAAAATAATGATTTTCTTTTTAATTATGAGAGAGCTAACAAGTTCATCAGTATTGTGTTGACATTGGTCGTGTGCACATGTATAGTGTTCCTACCAAGTGTATGCACTTTGAACTGCTGTCTGTTATAACTTTTGTGTTACAGTGTTAGAGTTTCTGTATACCCTTTACTTAACTCTTTTGTTTTATTTTATCTCTTTAGCTACCATTTTTTTTATTTTATTTTTTTATTTTATTTTTCTTTTCATATTGCAATTCTTTAATTATTAGTGGTTTGTAATAAAAATTCAAATGCCACTTAGTGGCATTTCACCAACATTAATTACGCCTGAAAAAATAAATGAAGAGGCAGAAAGTCAGAATACGAAAATGAAAAAACGCAAATCTGATGGTAGTTCTTTTGAAATTACTGTAACTATTGCCAATAATTATGAAGCACTTTCTGATATGGAAAGTATGGAAGAGGATAGTATTGCTCAGCCCACTGATACTAACATGCCACCTGTGGCTAAAAACAAGGCTAAAATACCACCTATTGTAGTGTATAGCTATATTAAAAATCATACGCAAGCTCTTAAGAACTTAAGAGCTGCATGCAAACAAGAGTTTGATGTCAAATGTAGAGGCAATAGGCTAATATTTTTGACAAAATGCAAGGATGACTATAACAAAATTCTCAACGAAGTGGCATCAGCTAAACTCGAATTTCATACCTACAAACCTAAGGAAGAAATCAACAATACTTTAGTACTGAGAAACCTACCACCTAACGTAACTTGTGAAGAAATAATTCAGGACTTGGCAGATAGAAATATCCCAGCAACTAAAGTGTCTCAAATGACGAAAAAAGATTTAACAGGGAAAATTGTAAAATATCCGCTATTTATAGTAACTTTTGATAAAACCATAACTATTAAAGATGTTGTGGCTAACAGCAAGATATGTGGATGTATAATCTCATGGGAGCGATATAAAAATTTTTCTGGTGTAACGCAGTGCTACAGATGTCAGTCGTTCAACCATATCGCAAAAAATTGCTATCGCAAACCTAAATGTCTCAAGTGCGCTGGAGATCACATAACGGGAGATTGTACAACCCCGGCAGAAAATTCACCAGTATGTGTGAACTGTGGAGGTTCCCATGCTGCAAATCATAAGAGCTGTCACATTCTGCAAAGACACATCAAATCGCAACCACAAAGAGCTCAAGTGAGTAAACCACCTTCTAAGCCTACGTTTCAGTTGAATTCTTCTGATTTCCCATCTCTTCCAAATTCAAATTCTAAATTCGCATGGGGCGCTGCCGCACGTACCGAGCCTGGACCTTCTGACAGAATACCTTCTTCTGCATGGGGCGTGAGTACTTCTGACGACTCTTCTAATAATTCTTCTGACTTCAATTTGTTAGCTTATTGTATGACGTCAAATCTTTATTATTTTCTTTTAACTTAAAGAATTTATTTCAGCACATTAAGAGTTGTATAGAAAAACTAAAATCAGCCCCTGATGCAATAAGTAAAGTAAGTGTTATTGCTGATCTTATTTTTAGTCTAATATGAATCCTAAAACAAAAATAATGTGTTGGAATTCAAGATCCATCAGTAATAAAATTTTAGAATTTTCACACTATGTCAACAAATATAATTTAAGCATAATTGCGCTTAGTGAAACTCTGCTGAAAAGCAAACATAAATTAAAATCTAATGGTTATGTAACGTATAGAAATGATAATGGTCGAGGGGTTGCCATCCTAATTAAGAATAACATTAAACATTACCATATTGTATTGCCTACTTTGAACTCTATAATAGCCACTGGTATTGTAGCTCAATTTGATAACTTTGACGCACTAATTATTTCTGCCTACCTTTCACCTTCCTGTAGACTCGATGCTAATGATATACGCACAATACTAGGTTTGCATAAGCATGTAATTATTTTAGGGGATTTGAATGCAAAGCATACTGCATGGAACTGTTTCTGTAATAACAGAAATGGAAAATCCTTGATCGAGCTGTCTTTCAAATTTAATTTTATGATTGTAGCGCCGGACAAACCTACCTACTATCCGGACCGTTCTAATGCTCGGCCAAGTGTTCTTGATATAGCGTTAATCAAGAATTTTCCATATCTGGTAGAATCTTACACTCATAGTGCACTCTCTTCTGACCATAATCCTGTTATTCTGAATATAGATAAAAATATGAGTCTACACCAGCCTAGGCAGGTGTTCAACTATAGAGAAGCCGATTGGAAAAAATTCCGGTCCTTACTTGATGACCAGTTATCGATTAATCCCTCTATATCCAACTGCAATGACATTGAGCAATTAACTGAATCACTTCAACAGGCAATAACTAGTGCAGCAAACATGTCTATCCCCACATATATCGTAACAAGTGAATTACAACAGTTGCCACCACCCATCTTATTCCTAATAAAAGTTAAAAACATTGTCAAGAAGGCCTTCTCTAAACATCGCCTTCGCTGGATGAAGAAGTTACTAAACAGACTTATAAAAGCTATTTCCCAAATGCTTCTCATCCATAGAAATCTTTCATGGACCAAAAAACTTTCGAAATTCTCTCCTCATGACCCTAAGCTTTACCAACTTATCAAAACCACTCGCTCTAAATCTACCGTCATTCCTCCACTCTCATTAAACAATAATCTTCACAATATTATTCAGACCTTCAGTTCTAATAACTATGCATACAGCGCTCAACACAAGGCTGACACTTTAGCAGACTTCTTTGAACAAGTGCATGCGATGAATTCCAACTTAGGTGTTCCTTCCTTTACCCGTAAAGTAATATCAGATACTAAAAATTATTTCACTCCCAACCTAAAACATGATGATTGTATCCTAACAACACCAACAGAATTAAGAAAAGAAATAAATAGATTAAAAAATAACAAATCCCCTGGCATAGATGGAATTAATTCAAAAATTATGAAAAATATTTCAAAGAAGTGTTTAATCCACCTTACTAAATTAATTAATTATATAATTATGTATGGTTATTTTCCTGATACTTGGAAAATGGCAAAAATTATTGTCATTGCTAAACCTGGTAAAGACCCCTCCTTGACGAGCAGCTATCGACCGATTTCCTTGCTTCCTTGTCTTAGTAAGTTGACTGAGAAAATTATCCTAAGAAGACTTACCTCATTCATAGAAAGTAATAGCTTATTATCTTCCTGTCAGTTTGGTTTCCGTCCAAAACATTCGACTACTGCCCAGTTAGCCAGAGTAACAGATTTAATAGAGCACAACTTTAACTCTAACAAACATACAGGGATGGCTCTGATAGATGTGGAAAAAGCCTTCGATTGTGTTTGGCACAATGGCCTTATCTATAAATTAATTGATTACAACTTTCCACAATATTTAATTTACTTCGTTAATAGTTATCTTACAAATAGAAAATTCAATGTAACAGTCGCAGTTTCAGGTGCGAGGTTAATTAAAGCTGGTGTCCCCCAAGGATCGGTCCTGGGGCCCACACTCTTCAATATTTACATTAACGACTTAACCAAACTGAAACTTAAGTCCAAATGCTCCCTATTCGCTGATGATACTGCCTTCTTTATATCTTCGTTTAGAACCGATACAATAGCTAAACACTTATCAATAGCTCTCGATAAAAGTTTTAAATATTTTACTAAATGGAAGATAAGACCAAACAATGCCAAAACACAAGTGATATTATTCACGCGAAGAAGGCCAGTTGTCAATAGTTGTGTTCAAATTAACGGTAACTCCCTTCCGTGGAGTAACGAAGTTAAATACCTAGGACTGGTGTTAGACTCTAGGCTAACATTCACCAAGCACACAAATACGGTCTGCGATAAATCAATAGGCATCATGTGCAATCTATTTCCGTACCTAAATCGCAATTCTACCCTAAATTTCCTTAACAAAAGATTAATTTACTATCTATACATTCGTCCTGTACTTTTATATGCATCCCCTGTGTGGTCAAATACTTGTCGCACCAACTACGGGAAGTTACAAAGAGTCCAAAATAAATGCTTAAGATTAGTCGGGTCATATCCCCGGTGGACACCTACAGACTACATGCACGCAGCACTTGATGTTGCCAGTGTGTCTACATATGTCTACAGTGTAACAGAGAAATTTGTAACTTCCTGTATACATAGCCCTTACCCACATTTAAAAAGTATTGTAGACTATAACTTAAGCTCACTTAATTATAAAAAATATAAGCACAAAAGATTAAAGCACATTCTGCTTTAATTACTACGTGTAGTTAAGGTTTTTTTTATGTTTTTTTCCCTCAGCATATAAAAGTGGTTATATTTATTTTTGTAAAAGCAATATGTAAATAGTTGAGTGTATATAGGCGCAGCAGCCTGAAACCTCTTTTTTCTGTTATGTTTGTAACAATGTTAAAATAAATAAATAAAATTTTAAATAAAAAAAATAACAAGTTCAAGTTATATTGAGAGTTCACATTACTCGCCAACCTTAGCTTTATAGATATGAAAAGTAAATCATTATTTTTTTATTACTTACTCTGAGAGTAAGTGATACTTACTGTGACAGAAGTATTGTGAATCATGTTAAATTTTCGTAAAATTGAGTTGTTACCGGTAATATATCTTTTGAGATCCTATAAGAAGAACAAAAAAAAGTTTTGACGGTTGGTTTTGTTGTTTATATATATATATATAATAGTTGGAGGTGTCGCAGTGTAAGCAATGTACATGTTGCCAGGCAGGCATACAGCAACGACCACATGATGGCTGGCCACCCGCCAACATGGAATCAGATCTTAATCTGATGGATTTATAAAATAAATGTAATAATATTATTTTTATAAATTTGCAAAATCAGAATTGCAGAACAATAAACAACTAAGGAAAGGAATAGCTAAGTGGTTAGCGTACTGGACTCCCACGCGTCCAGCTGTGCTGCCCTTAGATTTTTTCTTCCTAGAAGCCTCTACAGCTCACTGTTCGGTGATGGACAGTGTTGTCTGTAACGGGAGAACACTCTCCGGAGGCTGGCAGTGCACTGAGAAGGCCCCGGGTTCCAATGACGAGCCTTAAATTAAAAAAAAAAAAGAAGA